>CAUYRH010082165.1:0-27442 GCA_963574655.1 Perodicticus potto
CGAATCCAGCCTGGGCCCGCCAAACAACAATGACGGCTGCAACCAAAAAATGGCCAGGCGTTGTGGCAGGCACCTGTAGTCCCAGCTACTTGGGAGGCAGAGGCAAGAGACTCGCTTGAACCCAGGAATTGGAGGTTGCTGTGAGCTGTGATGCCACGGCACTCTACCCAGGGTGACAGCTTGAGGCTCTGTCTCAAAAAAATATATATATATAGCACAAAATGTACATTGAAGTGGACTTCCAGGCCTCCTAAAGTTATTACCAAATGCTTCTTGGGCTAGGAAAGCCAAGAGAAAGGAGATAGAGACTTAAGACCAGGAAAAGAACCAATCCACCAGCCCAGTGACTATCGCTGTTATCTATTAAGTATCACAGCAGAGCATGAGTCCTAGGTCACCAGCTTCAGGCACAGTCCTACAGGGCCAACGCACAGTCATTTCAAGACCTTGAATAGAGAATGAGCCCAAGAGAGTGAAAGAGAAAAAGATCCACTCATGTAAAATGAGCCTAATGATATAAATTCCAAGGAAAGTGAAAGATAGGGAAAATGTCAACCACATCAACAATCAGAATATGAATTCACTATAGAAATAAAAGAACATTTGAGACCAGCTTGAGCAAGAGCAAGACCTAGTCTCTACCAAAAATAGAAAAAATGGCTCAGCACCCACAGCTCAGCAATTAGGGTGCTAGCCACATACACAGAGGCTGGTGGGTTTGAACCCAGCCAAGACCTGCTAAACAACAATGGCAACTTCAACAAAAAAGTAGCCATACATTGTGGTGGGCACCTGTAGTCCCAGCTAGTTGGGAGGCTGAGGCAAAAGAATGGCTTAAGCCCAAGAGTTGGAGGTTGCTGTGAGCTGTGACGCCATGGCACTCTACTGAGGACAACATAGTGAGACTCTGTCTAAAATAAATAAATAAATAAATAAATAAAATAAAAATAGAAAAAATTAGCTGGGTATTACGTCAAGCACCTATCATCCCAGTTACTCAGGAGGCTGAGGCAGGAGAACTGCTGGAGGCCAGGAGTTTGAGATTGCAGTGAGCTATGATGATACCACTGCACTCTAACTGGGGTGACAAAGTGAGAAAAGGACAATCTGAAACTGACTTCAAAATAACTATGTTTGAGGCCTACAAACAGAAAAATAAAGTAATAATATCCACAAATAAGAATAAGACTATGAAATAAAATAAACAGAACTGTAAAAGAACAAGTGGACATTTTCTAAAATTAAAATTAAGTGGAAATACAGTTGATCTAATAAGTATATAACGGGATAATAATTTGACTAGACATAATTAAAAGAGAATTAATGAATTAGAAGTAATAAAATGTTTTCACTGAAAGAGTTGTTAAAAGGTAAGCAATGTATTAAGAATTCCAAAGTCAATTAAATAGAAATTCTGGAAGGAGAAAATAGAGGTAAAGAGGGAAGGCACTATTTAAAAAAAAAAAAAAGTAGTGAAGAATTTTCCAGCATTGAAGAAAGACATGAACCCTTGGATTGTAAGTATGTATCAACATTGAGTAAAATAAAATAAAATAGATGAAACTGGAAATCACCAAAAAAAGTTTTTTTTAAATATAAATGTCAAAAGTAGACCTTTGGAAGTCTTAGCCAGAATAATTTGACAAGAGAAAGAAACAAAGGGCATCCAAATTGAAAAGGAGGAAATCAAATTATCCTTGTCCACAAATGACATAATCTTATACGTAGAAAGCCCTAAAAGCTCCATCAAAAAAAAACTCAGAATAGAATGGATTAATAAATCGTGGTACATGTATACCATGGAATACTATGCAGCCTTAAAGAAAGATGGAGACTTTATCTCTTTCATGTTTACATGGATGGAGCTGGAACATATTCTTCTTAGCAAAGTATCTCAAGAATGGAAGAATAAGTATCCAATGTACTCAGCCCTACTATGAAGCTAATTTAAAGGTCTCATATGAAGGCTATAACCCAACTATAGCACAAGAATATGGGAAGGAAGGGGAGAGGGGAGGTTGGGGTGGAGGGAGAGTAATTGGTGGGGCCACACCTATGGTACATCTTAGAAGGGTACAGGTGAAACTTACTAAATGCAGAATACAAATGTCTTCATATAATAGCTAAGAAAATGCCATGGAGGCTATGTTAAACAGTTTGATGAAAATCTTTCAGATTGTATATGAAACCAGCACATTGTACACCTTGATTGCACTAATGTACTCAGTTATGATTCAATAATAAAAAAAAAAAGGAAACAGAAAATATAAATTCTATATAAGCTCATATGATTTTTCTTTCTCTAATAATATTCTAATACATAAAGGCAACTATAAGTTAACATAATTATGGGTATGTTATCCTTCTTAGTAGTAACAATAGACTTTAAATACTGAACATAATGGCTACCTATCTTAACATTTCTCTCTATAATTCACATACACAATGATCTAAAGTGTATTACTCTGTATAAAAAGCAAGACAAAAAACACCTTTTATAGAATTGTGAAAAAATTAGTAAAATCATTTTCTGTGTAAGCCTAAAAAAGTTTCAGAAAAGGAAAAATTTGAAGACCTTTTTTCTTCAGAATAATATAACTACAAGGAGCAAAAGCATAAAAACATGTATAGTCCTTACAACATTTTGGCTTTTGCTATATTTCTATAAACTGAAATAGCATGTTCTTTCTTTAAAAATAACTATGATAAGTGAACTGTGGAAGGGAATAATTTAGGAAAATAGTTTTGGATTGCTCATGTATTATAAAAGAAAATGTTTCCCTTGTAATAAACAAGTGTTAAACCATTCTGATAGTTTTATTTTATTCTTTGATAAAAATGTGGCCTTAGATTAGTTATTTTTTATTTTTTTCATTTTTCTTTTTTTACCTGATAAACAGCTGCCCTAATGGCATCTGCCTTGTCGGGTTCTATGTTCTGTTTCTGTGAAGGCTTTTGGTCCAAGACTTTCAAAGTCCCTAAATAGTGAGAAGAGGTACTTGACGATGGAGTTCTCCTTTTAGAATTAGGTTTCTTTAAAAACTCGGAGGTCATTAATCTGAAAAGTTTCAAATAAATCAAAATTAAACATCACATTTGCACTTGTTATAAGCGAGATCTGTTAGAATATACAAGTATTATATTTGAAAACTACATTGTAATTTAATGCATAATTACTTTGAAAATGATGTAAACATATTGTCTTTTCTTGTATACGAAGATCCCCATTCAAGATAATACAAATTTTATAACTTTAAGTTACATAGTGCTTTAAAATGATCATTCCTTTTAGATATTTGTAATTAGAACTTTTAAGAGACATGAACCACAGTTCAAATTGCATGAAAAAAATAACAGTAGGGTTTAAAAATCATTCTTTTAATATTTTCTTACATTATTTTGTTACATTAACAACTATAAATACAAAATTAGAGGGCACGCCCATAACTCAGTTGTTAGGGTGCCAGCCCTATCCTCTGGGGCTGGTGGGCCTATTAAATCAAACAAACCAAAAAAAGCCAGGTTTTGCAGCGGCTGCCTGTAGTCCCAACTACTTGGGAGGCTGAGGCAAGAGAATCGCTTGAGCCCAGGAGTTTGAGGTTGCTGTGAGCTGTGGCGCCACAGCACTCTACTAAGGGCAACAAACTATTACTCTCTCAAAAAAAAAAAAAATACAAAATTACGAAGATTATTGCCCCGTATTTCAGGGGCTGGTGAGAAAATATGGTCTCCCATAAGCTTTGTCTTTGGCTGTTTTCCTGCTCCAACAGCAGAACTGAATAGTTACAACACAGAAAATGAAAGTACATAATTTCAGGCACAAAGCTATAAATTTCAATTGGCCTTGTTCTCTTTAATGAAAATTTGATTAATGAGAATTTAAGATTCAGAAGGTTTCCATTAGTACTTACTAGTTAAGCATTACCATTGGCATGGATGAAGCTTATATAGATTCTTATCATTTTAGTAAACTCACTTAGTTCATAGAAGCTGGAGGCTTTAAGTACAATTTTTCATGTTTAGACAAAAGCACTTAATCAAAAAATGCTGGACTTCAGCTTTATTACTGCTTTGTATGTACAGTCACAGGAAAAATAGGAACAGTGTAGAGTATGGAGAATCCCTAATCATTGACATGAGGAAAGAAGAAAATTATCCCAAGAAGGCAGATCTTGGAGACCAAAGGTATTACAAAAACATGCCAGGCATAAAAACAACCAGTAATAAACTTAATCATTTATTAATTCTTCTAATATAATCAACCGAGGGGTTTTTATTATGATGTAACCTACTCCATTACTCATGAGATGAAAATTAAGAGAAAATAAAGTAATGCCAACTGAACTTTATGAAGTTAAATTAAAACTGCCTTTGCTAGAATTCACATCTCTAAATGAAAGTTACTGATAACTTTGTTACCTGGCAGATGCACTGGACGCTCTATTATTTGTTGACTTGGTATTCTTCATATGTCTATCTTCAGTTGTTTTCTATTAAACAGAAAATGCCATAGATAATTTATTCACCAGAACTATCACTGTTAGGCTGAGAAGCCAAATTGCCAGTAAATCAGTGTATTTACACATCTGTGTTGAACACAGCAGGCATTGGGAGGAAATCACTGAATGAAATGCCCTCAAGGATATTAAATTTTAGAGAGGACTGGCTAATAATAAACACATAAACAAATGTTACTCATGAAGGAGACAAAATAGTGCATCGTGACAGAGAGGGACTAGTGGGGTCTAAGAGGCTGTTTGAAGTTGATCAGGGAAGGTCTCCCTGAAGGGTTGATATCAAAGTTAGGAGAAATAATGAGTGGAAGGGGCCCATGGGAAAGTCAGTGGAAATAAAGAAACAGCAAGTGCTAAAGGCCTGAGAAGGGAAATAGCTTGATATTTCCGAAACAGACAAAGGTGAATGGTGCAGAAGCACAGCAAATGGTGGGGAGAATGGAGGACTATGTGCTCAGAGAAGAGCTATATGAAATCATTAGGAGGTGGTAAAGAGTTTGTTTTTTTTTCTTTCAATTAAAAACCCACAAAAAGACTTTAATAGGGAATGGTCAGATTTGGACCTAAGAAAGGTCACTCAGTAGAAATAACAATAAAGGCAAGAGTCTAGTCAAAAGAAATATGTTATGAACTTACTTTCTAATTCTAAATTAAAGCTGTCTTTTCTAATTTAGAATGACCTCTATTACCATTTCTAAGATCCTATCTGTAAACTACAGAATAAGGGATAAGTTTTCTACTTTACACCGACTGATGGGTGCTAGCAGTAAAGTGAGCACAGACGTAAACACATCCCTACCCTGGCAGTAGAGTTTCCTCCCAGGGAAGGTAGCTAAGGCTGATATGCCTGGAAAGTGGCTTAATGAACCTTCCCCATAAATTTTAATGAAAGCCATATTTTTTATGTGCATATTGTGTATTTTGTAGTATAAAAGTTCTGCTTAACATGTCCACAGTTAGTACTGTTTTATTCCCCTAACAATGAATATACATAGCTGCTAGCTAACTATTGCTATATGAGATAAAGGCCAAGTTTAGGAGCAACAAAAACTAAAAATGCTATGCCATAAATTTTAAAATAATAGTACTCAGGTACAATTTAGTGTAGGGACAAGTAATCCACACACCAAAAAATCCTTTTCTTAAGTTTCTATAATAATAATGTTTTTGATGATGACACTATCCATCTCTTTAAAAAGGCATGAGTGTTGATAAACATTCGAAGATTTTCATTACAATGGTGACAATGTTTTAATGTGATATCAAAAAAAAAACCACCTTTAATTCAAAAGCTCAGAAATTGTTTCAATAGTTGTATTTTTAAAATATGAAGACATACAGACACTCATGCACTATAGGTATTTATTTCTAAGATATTTAAAAGTGTATCATAATCATTTGCTTCTGGTTATTTTAATAAAACATCAGGTTTCATTATCTTCAATGCATACTTTCCTTGTAATTAAAATTCTATTGAATTTCATAAGAACCACTCGACAATACCACTATGAAAAGATGAGCTTTCCACAGGTAATTCAAAAGTAAATAATATCAAATATAAAATATTTTAAAGTTCTACTTCAAATTTTAAGCTGTCATATAAAGTGTATATAAATACCTTTGTGGATTCTGTGGCCTTGGTGGATATTAAGATACCCTGAGATTCAGATAGGAGTGGATCCACTAAGGAGTCATCTTCCATACTCTGTTCAGCTTTCTCCTTTTCTTCTTCAAGGTCATCAGCAATTACTTGATTTTCCTTAGATTTCTCAAGTGTATTAGTGACTAAGTCTATTGAAAATGAATTCTCTTCAGTTTCATCTGATTTCAGGGAATTATGGTTTTCAGCAAATTCTTCATTCTGAACTATTTTGAGATAGAATAACATTATTAAAACCCCCTTCTGAATTAATAATGTAGATAAGAAATTGGCTCGCTTTCCTTTAAATGAAGTCTATATTCTTTTTTTCTTCCAAAACAAAATATGAAGAAATCTATATGTTGAACTTGAATAAACCTTTTTTCAAAAGTGACCTATAAAAGAGAAAATAGCTACTCTTAACCTGATGAAGCACGTGACAAGCTTAATACTTAGAAACACGGTATATTAACAAATAGGATGAACAGCTACGCTAAAATGAACACACACCAGGAGAGCTTCTTGATGCATAAGCCGAGATGGCAGTATCTATTCAATTCTAAAGCCTGTGTTTCTCAGTGACAACAGGCTGTGGGAGTGGTAGGCACGTATCTCTAGGCTACTACAGTTACTAGTATTATTACTAGTAGTACAATTGTTGAATTGTACACATGCAGAGAGAACCAAGAATGAATACAATTCTTCACAGAGAAACTAGTCTAGTTAGTTTCATGCCCAACATGACAAAGTGTTCCCTCTGATACCAAAAAGGGACACCAAAGATAGGCCTGCTACTTATTCTCTCAGCGCGCCAAGGGACAGGCTCAAGCTCTGGCACAAAAGAATTGAGTTTGACTTTTATAGAATTGTTTCTGATATTCTGATTCTACCACACTTTGGAATGTTCAAAGAAAGAAATCATTGCTTTCTGTGGGGATCACTAACTTTCAATTCTACCAGGACGCTTCTCCCTGGCTAAACCTGCATGTACCTTTATTGTCAAAGTCTTAATTCTGCTGGTTTCATTATGGGCCATTATAGGGGAAGTTGTTTTGAGGTAAGATAAGCTAGGAGGTTTGGGGGGATTATTTTGGCCACTTGCTTTTTTTTAAATTTTGGTTTTAAAATCAGTTTATTATTATAGTTATACATTTACATTTGAAGAGTAGTGATGGACTCAATTGATGACTGAAATCTTTGAAGCTGTTTATCAGTCTATTCAATGAAAAGAACAAGAACACTGGAGGCCAAGATTTAAAATATGGCTCCATCACTGACCTTGGGTATGTTTCCCAAATCTCTGTACTTCAGTTTTTCTCATCTGTAAAATGACAAAAATTATACTACATAGTAAGCACTTAATAAATGTTAGTTACACATTCCAGTCCTAGAAATAGCCATACCTTTTAGCTCTCATTAAATTACAAATTGTAACACCAAGAAAAGAAATAATGTTAACAACTTCACACACCACACTTACTACATGCTTACTATGGTATTACTGCAAATGCTTTGCATGTATTATTAATTTGTTTAATCCTCACCATCACCCTATCAGGTAGATTAGTCTTATTTTCTCCATTTTAAAGATCACTATACAAGGCCAGAGAGGTTAGTTATTTGCTTAGGTAGTTGTGCTTGATTTCAAATCTAGCTTAGCCTCATTCTAAAATTCCACCTAGTTATTATATTATATTGAGGAATTTGCACCAACACATGCATAATAACAGTTTTCCTTAAGTGCTCACCTCACTTGTGCCAGGAACTAGTCTAGTGGCTAAAATGCACTGTATAGCTTAATTTTCACAATACCCTCATGAGAGAGACAATACTATAACTTGGGCAAATTGAGGCACTGAGAGATTAAGTCATACATCAGAAACCACAGAGTTGGGCTGGATGTTGTGGCTCATGCCTTTAGTCCTAACATTTTGGGAGATTGAGGCAGGAGGACTACTTAAGCCCAGGAGTATGAGACCAGCCTGAGCATCATAGCAAGACATCTTCTTTAAAAAAAAAAATAATAATAAATAAATAAATAATTCATTAGGCATGCTGACAAGTGCCTGTAGTCCCAGCTACTTGGGACACTGAAGAAGGAGGATTACTTAAGCCCAGGAGTTTGATTTGGCAGTGACCTATGACAATGTCACTGTACTTTTGCCTGAGCAACAGAGAAAGACTAAGTCTCAAAAAATAAAAATGAAAATAAAAAAGTTAAAGCAAAGAATTAGTTAACTGCATAGTTGGGAATAAAACCCAAGCAAACACAAACATATATTTTCCGGTAATTGTGCAAAATATTATAGTATTTCTTTTACAAATAGGATTCTAACACAGAATTCACAAATAAAATAAGATACAATAATTAGATATAACCACCTTTTATGGATGCTTTTCCCTCAGATCCTGGTGAAAAAGAATCTTCAAGACATTCCTTAAGCGATGATGGGAATAGACTTGGATCCTGTTTTATTTGGAAGAAAAAAATGCATTTACTACTTAGGTTTAGTTCTTAAGATTTGTGGGGCCAAGAATGCATTATAATACTGTCTCATAACCCTAAATCTGCATTGCTAGGGTTGGCTACTTAAACACCAAAAGCCAATGGAAGCTAGTATGTTTTACTTCCAAGCCTCAATGTCTTGGTCATTAAAAGGGGTTACTTAACGAGTTATTCTAGTTCTTTGTCTAATAGCCACCTCTCTAATTGTTTTTAGCAATTAAATCTCTTATATTTAAGGCAAAGTTTTGATTTTGATAGTTATGTCTATTATTCTCCTTTAACAGAAAGATAATGGTAGGTAAAAAAAGTCTAATACAAAGAATTTAAAAGACTATTTTCTAAAGAAAAGTTATAACCTTATTATAGAGATATATCATCTGCACGGTAATGCATATGGCAACAGCAGAACTATGGATGGGGAAGTACATGGAACAACACTGTCACAGGTTTCTAAATTAAACATGAAATAATACAATGTCAATTTTAAACAGACTGTAATCATTTTTAGATGCCCCTTGTAATCCACTGAACAACTACTAAAAATATAACACAGACAGGTATAACTAAAAAGTCAGTAACAGAATCAAGTTGAAAAACTAAAATATTCATGATTAACACTCCAAAAAGACAGGAAAAAAGCAAGAGAAACAATGCTGTCAAAAAAAGATAAATAGAAAATAAACAGCAACAGGTTGCTCCTAAATCCAACCATATCAGTATTTACATTAAAAGCAAATGGACAAAATATTCATAAATAGACTAAATACTATAATTAAAAGGCATAAGACTATGAAACATAAGAAAAGTGACTCTTGAACTGTCACTATAATAGAATTCTCTTAAAGAAAAAGATAGATAGTTTGAAAGGATAAAAGAAAAAAAAAAAAACAGACCACACAGACACAAATTAGGAGAAAGATGAAGTATTAGATAAAATAAACTATAAGATAAGAAGTAATACCAGAGTTGGAGATATTTCATGATGTGAAAATGGGTCAAAAGATAATAATAAATGTGCATGTACATGATAGACAACTTACAAAATACTGACAGAACAAAGGAAAGCATAGACAAATCCACAAACATAACTGGCTATTTCAATACCCTCTAAAATTAGTAAATCTACTAGATGAAAATTTAATAAGTACAGTGAAGACTGGAGTGATACTACCAACCAAGTCAACCAAAATGAAATTACAGAACATTATATTCAATACTCAGAGAATACATATACATATATAATGGAATTTTCACAAAATACATTTAGGTTAGGCCATTAACAAAAAATTTAAAAATATTTGGAAATGTTTTTTCAAACAATTTAAACAATTTAAAAATATTTGGAAATCATAAGATGTATTATGTGGATCACAATCAAATTAATTTATAATCAATAGGAAAAGGATATATAGAGAACAATCAACTCCCTGAAAATAAAATAATTTACCACAAAATAACCCATAGGTCAAAAAGAGATCACAATAATCCCTATACATTATATGTTTTAAAACATTGTTATGTACTACCTGAATATGTTCAATTATTATTTGACAGTTTAAAAACTAAAATTACGAAAAAGAGATCAATCGGGAAATTAAAAAATATATTTATTAATAAAAAAATAATAAAAAGAAAAGTCACTTGAAAATGTGAGGCTGCTAAGAGTACACAGAAGGAAATTTATGGTTTTCAGTGAGTTTAACAGAAAAAATGAAAAGCTCAGAATCAGTGAGAAAATTTTCAAATTTAAAGATAAATTAAACAAAGAAAAATGAATAATAAGGACTGAAAATCAGTTAAACTGGAAACAGACAGTAGAGAAAACACAACAAAACCAAAGCAGGTTCATTAACAAAACTAATTTTAATAAAAACTAAGCAATACCTATCAAGATTTAATAAGAAAGACAGAAAACCCAAACGGCATGTATTGGAAACAAAAGATGCCATGATAATCCTACAGTCATCAAAAGGATGAGGGACCATCATGAATAACTATGTCTCTAAATTCCACATATCAGATGAAATGGACAAATTTCTTAGTAGACACAAATTATCAAACCGATGAAAAGGAAAATCTGTATATCAAAATATCTACGAAAAAATAAAATGTAATGCCAAATACATTTCCACAAAGAAAACTCCTGGTAAAATATTTTTATTTAAGGAAAAAATGACATCAAATTTCTGGTTTCACAGTAATAACCTTTCAGAAAATAAAGGAGAAAGGTACACTCCCCGACTTATTCAGTACCCACGCCTGATAACATTATAGAACAATAACCTTCATAAATATAGATGCAGAAGTCCAAATACTAAGAAAGCAAACCCACAACGGAATGTCATACTATCACCAATCAGAGTTTATCCTAGGAATGATAGATTAAACATATGAATAACAATCACCCAGATACTCACATACACACACACCCGTTGTGTGCTCAGGGAAGGGGGGAGGAATGGATGCAGTGAGAAAGCAAATGTAGCTCCCCCTTTCCAATTTTTGGCTGTGACACTTGCAGGGGAAGGGGGTGCAGTATTAAGTGAGAGTTCACACAAAGTTACCTAAGCACAGCTGAACACTGATGGAAACGTTAGGAGTGAAGGTCCAAAAAGTATCAATACAGAAGGAAAAAGGGCTTAAACAAAATATAGACGGGAAGTCCCTGAAAAGGTGGACTTAAAGAAGATTCAGAGCACACTCAGGAAGACTTCTATAATGAAGAATATGGAAATTCAGATTGTTTAAAATAGAAGTGTCCAGTCTAATCAACAATAAAATAACAGCTCTAGATTACGGGCTATGTTATAGTCATTAACGTAAATGCAGTCTCAAAACCACCTGGCTTTATGGCTTTATGACTTAATGCTAAGAGATAAAGAAAAAGCAAGATACAAAATATTACAAATGTTAAGAAGGCAAATATGATAAAACATAGGAAAACAGACTAGAAGGGCAAACAAAAAGAATGAACATCACTGCCATCAGGTGGTGGGATTACGGTTAGCTATTCTCTATTAAATTTTCTGTCATAGTATGATGTTACTTTAAACTTCAGATACTTTAAAAAAATTAATCAAGAGAAATATCCAGCATTTAAAGTTATGTACCTGTCCCTGTTACATAGTGTTCCCCCTAAATTATGTCCATCCAGAGCCTCTGAATGTGACCTTATAAAAATAAGGTACATGTAGGTACAATTACTTAAGATGACACATTTGGATTAATGAGGTCCTAAATCTACTAACTGGTGTTTTTTGTAGATAAAAAGGAGAAACATACAGACACAGGGAAGCACAGGGAAGGCCACATGCTGATGTGACAGGGATTGAAGTGATGTAGCTACAAGCCAAGGGACACTAAGGACTGCCAGCAACTTCCTTCCGTAAAGCCTCCAGAGAGAACTGGCCCCTGTGGACACCTGGATTTTGGACTTCTGGCCTTCAGAACAAAAAGAATAAATTTCTGTTGTTTTAAGTCATCCGGATTGTGACAATTTGTTATTAGCAGCTACAGGAAACTAGTATAATATTCAATTGACCAGAAAATTTAAATATAAAATAATTGTTTGGTTTCTTCTCCTGGTATTCAGAACCCCAAGAAGCAGCACAGAAGAGTCAGAAGATGTGTATCACTCTGTCACCTTTCTACTGGTGAAGCTCAACTGCAGAGGGAGACTGGAAGTTTGAACTGGTAGCCCATTGTGCTTCCTAACACTTCAGGTCTGAATTAGAGGGATTCCTCCAGTTAGTTGTAGCACAGAGGGGCTCCTCTGGGAGCGTTACTTCCATGGAGGAAATCCTTACACACCAGTACTGTTAACAAGTACTGAGAGAAAGAAAGAAGCTTGATCAGGTAAATTTAGTTCATTTCCCAGCTCTGCCTAAGCAGATAATAGAGAAGGATGTTCTTCAAATAATTTTCCTTCTGAAGTGTTCATGAGGGAACGTTTGCTTCCCACAGTGAAATACTAAGGGAGGGACCGGGTGTTCTCCCTCCTAACAATATACAGTGAACTCCCTGAAGGAAACTGGGAAGGCCACATTTAATTACACTTTGCTATATTCCAAAGTGGCACAGAACAGTGCCATGAACTTTCAATATACACTTGCTGAGTGAATAAAATCAAATGAACAAAACGACATTGAGTAGATTGTTCTTAACCATAAATTATATAATTCAAGGATATGCCAGTTAAAAAAAAGTCTTGAAACTATAGATATTCAATATCATAATGATTCAGAAAAATAATTTTTTTTCACATTTTAATTTCCTGTAATTGGATGCATCTTATAATCATGGGTGTGTTATAGCTTCATTGGCAGAGTTTTCTTCTTCCTTAGGGGTACACAAAATAATGCTACTTCCTACAATTAAAGACGCCATAGACTCAATGGAATATAGTATGTTAAACAAAACTTAAAATTATTAATTGCAGAAGAAAACAAGTAAAACACATACATATGCAAACAAATCCATTCTCTCTCCCTTTCCCATAAGCAGATGCCAAGGCCTAAATTCAAGAACACAGTTCAACAGTTCAGCAGTAATGCTAACCTCAGGAGGAAGGTTTTCAGAGTATGTTTCTTTCTCAGGTTCTAATTGTTGGTCATTCAATCTTGAAAGGGAAGAAGGTACAGAATATGACTGTAATTCTTCATTGAGGACAGTTTCCTTATCTTCTCCAAGTCTATCTTTCTCCTCCACATGGCTATTCTTTTTTAACACGCTCCTTGGCCGAGGTGAAGGTTTAAAGTGGTCGCCTGTTTCAAAGTTGCTGCCACTTTCTGCCAAAAAATGAAATGCTTTAAGATGTGTGTGGGGGAAAAAAAAGAAGACCATGCCTTTACATGGCTTTAATTACCCCTAGGGTACCACCATACTTTGGGCTCTCTGTCCTGAAGAATCCAGATGAAGCCCACATCTATCCACACAAATCTCTAGTAAGGCATGAATAAGTAATCATTAATAATGAAAGTTAAAAAAAAATAGTTGCCACCCTGAAACCCTGAAAGTAATATACTTAAGTTTTGTGAGAAGTTAACTCTTCAACTTCATGTACTCTCCAAAAATAATTTTAAAAACAAAAACAAATAAAACTTTGCATCAATTTCTTCTATAAAATGATGAGGTTCGTCCATCAAACCTTTATTGGGTTCCTGATACCAGGCCTTGTACACATTACTGACTTCCTAATCGAGGCAGTGACAATGGACATGTCCAAGGACTCCACAGATTTTTTTTTTTTCTTTGCAGCTTTTGGTGCCGGCCAGGTTTGAACCTACCACCTCCAGTATATGGGGCTGGTGCTCTACTCCTTTGAGCCACAGGCACCACACCAGATTGTTTTTTTCTAAACAAAATTACAAGACAAAGGAGATAGAGTGCTAATTCTCACTAGGGAAAAGAATATTGATCTATAAGATCTATTCTAGATCTATGAGTTACTTTCAGTCTATACAATTTCTGTAGCAGTTATTAAACAGTTACTATTTCCATTAATCCTAAGTTTAATACTGGAATCTAATACTGGTATGCATCTAGCACTCACTACGTGGACAGAAAGGTTTTCCACTTATATATTTAATGTCTGAATTTTACCTGTTCTACGTATTTATTTCTCTATTCTATAAATGTATTATTCTAAAACCTCACAACTGATCTAATTAAAACCTTTCTCACCTTTACCTATAAATGGGCTTATGAATGCTACCAAAGGATTCCACAACCATACCAATTAGTACCACTATGAATATTTCCTTGACAATTTTAGCTATGTCCTCAACTCTGGGCAAATGTTCAACCCCAAATCCAAGAGTCCTAGATTCTTCCCACTGTTCTTCCCTATATCCAAGGCACCACTATATCCTATCGGTTCTACTTGCTAAATACTTCTCATTTACTCCACTTCCTACAACCCCACTGTCAGATCCCTGTCCATTTGATCCTAGATGACTGCATCCATGATATTTATAAAATGCAGATCAGACTGCATCACTTCTTTCGACAAATTCTTCAATAGCTCCCTAGAGATCCAGTCCTACAGAATAAAAGTGCAATTGCCTTTGAGATATATAGAAGGCTTTCATGATTTTGCCCCTGACTACCTATAATACCGTATCTACTGGCATAGCCATTTCATTATTTGTGTACCTGAAATCCTAGACTAATAGCGGTTTTACACACCTGGTGCAATCCTTCCTGCTGCCATGTTCTTACCCCCAGCTGATTCCTCTGCCTAGAATATCTACTTTTTGCCCCTCCTCCTAAAAAATTCTTGCATGTCTTTTGAGCCTAAGTTTTAGCAGCATATTCTATAATGCCTGAAAGGTGTTGAGTTGAATTTTCTTATTATTGTGGTAAGAGCACTTAACATGAGATCTAACCTCTTAATTCATTAAGTGCAAAATACATTATTGTTAACTATAGGCACAATGTTGTCCAGCAGATGTCTACAACTTATTCATCTGTATAACTGAACTTTACACTGTTGAATAGCAACTCCCCGGCTCCCCCTCTTCCCAGCCTCTACTCTATTCTCTGTTTCTATCAGCTTTACTATTTTAGACATCTTATATTTGATCCTTGGCTCTGAAACTTATTAGCTCTGTAACCTTATATAAATCATTTAACCTCTACATACATTGGAGGGTTTTCCACTAGTAAAATTAGTTAAAAACTCCTACGAAGCCTGTGGGACCTCAGTGAAATTCTATATAGTGCATAGCATAGTGTCTGATCACACAGCAAACACTGAAAGATCCTTGACACTTATGGTGAACATTTCTCTCTATTTTTCTTTTTAGGTTTATCACCGCTGCTTTCTTTGGGGTAGTTTTTCCTCTACTCCATCCATGTGATTTTGAGGGATTAACAAATATCTCCTCCATATTCAGTAAGATGAGTGTGTCCAGGATGCATCCCATTCCCAGCTTGTCACAGAAACTTCAATTCCATTGACAAGAGCAAGTGGTCCAGAGGTCAAGCAGATACACCAGTATTTGGCTATTTGGAGTTGGAAGACATGTCTTGAAGGTCATGAAGATAGGAGGACGTAATATGTAGCTTTTTATCCTGCCAAATGAAGGACTGTCTGAGAAAAAGGAACTGTGAGTACAGAAAAATAGGACCAAGGGCTACAGTGACTGGGTCTGAGGATGAGAGGAGCAAGGAGTTAGGGAAGAAGTAATGGGGAGAAAAGAGAGAATCCAAAAGGCATCCTAAAAGCACTGAGTCCTTTAATCACCCCTGAAGCAAAGCCTCTGACAACCATCTTCAATAAGGCAATGACTTCCCCTTTCCACTGAAGTTTCTTTGGGATGGTCACTTACAGCCAAGAGTCATGACTATGGCCATTATTTGTCATTACTGCTATTATTATCACCATCTCCTCTAGGAAGCCTTTCCTGATGTCTTCAAGTAAATTTACGTGCCCATTTTCCTGTGTGCTCGCTATACCTTTTATACATCTTCCAACAAACTTGTAATGTGTTGGATGATTGCTGCTATGTCTTCTAAATGTCCTAGACTTAGTTACTATCACAGGACTTATGCCAAATTAAAACATAATGCATTCACAATAAATATACATGAAAAATAAAATGATATCTTATTAACAGATGTTAAATAGTAAAACAAATTATCAAAACATTTTGGGCGGTGCCTGTGGCTCAAAGGAGTAGGGCGCCGGCCCCATATGCTGGAGGTGGCGGGTTCAAATCCAGTCCCAGACAAAATAAAAAAAAAAAAAAAACTTATAGATTTTTAAAATTTATGCCAATATTGTTAGAAGCACTTCAAATATGCAAATTCATTTAATTACCTCAAATCTATAGAGGCAGTTCAACTATTATCCCTATTTTAAAAAAGAATAAACTGAGGACCAAAGAGGCCTTGTGCCCAAGATTAAAAACTCTAGTAAGCTGCAAATATGGGAATATAGCAGCAACATCCTGCCTCCACAGTTCATGTTCACGAAAACAGACCCTGAAGAAAATACTTCCTATAATCATTACTCATGGAATGAGTGAAAGTCATACAAAGTGAAAGTCTGATTATTGGATTTCTTATAAAAGAAAAAACAGAGAAAACCTTCAAGTTCTCATATTTTTATAAGCATTACTTGCTACTCAGAAATATCTCACCACATTAAAAATAAGAGTTCCAAATATGTGTACTGTATAAAAAAAAATTCAACGAATTCAGAGGATAAATTCATGAACTATATTCCCCTCTCACAAACAAATCACTCATGTATTCGTTGATTCATTTAAGTATTTAATGTATTCCATATGTCACACATTGTCTTAGTACCACTAGCCTCAATTTTTATTCAACCTGAAGAACCTGGGAATAATGACGTTAGTATATTTTATACCAAATTCCACTTCCAGAAGAATTGTCAAATTCTCAAAAAGAAAAATAAATGCCTGTACATTTAAAAAATGCTTTGTTTTATGGTCAAATGTATAAGATTACCTATTTAGGTAATTATATTACACATACTGAATTTAATACTGTATATACTACATACAACTAAGTGGAGCACTTATAGTTGTGGTGCCACCTAGTGGTTAAAATACACTATTTCCTTATTCATTTAATTCACCATAGGTTTTTTTAAAAAGGTATGAAATAGGTGGATTACTACTTTATTGAATATCCACCATCAATTTCTAATTGTATACACTCATCTGTCTCAGATGAATTTTTAGCTGATATATGTTCACATTTTCTTAATAACCACGTTCACTTCACCTCTCTTCATCTTTGATTTTTACTCACCACATTGAAGTAAATTGTAGCACATTAATTGTTTCATTGTGCCTCATGTTTGCATTTTTGTAGCATTTTATATTTTCTGAGATGCACTTCAATAAATTCTCAAAAGTATTTGGTAAAACAAGAGGAGGAGGCTTTATCTCCCTCCTTCTGGAGAGAGTGAGGCTTAATTTATTAGCTGTAGTCATATATAACTAATATACAGTGGCTTTTTTTCCACTGTCCTGGGCACTATTGTAATGTTTTTACTTATAGTCTCTCCTCATCTTAAAGTTAATGGGATTGTAGGGGAGGCTGGAGGAGGTCTCCCGAATATGCCTGAAATTAAGTTTTATATGATGTTACTAAAGATATCTTACGCAAATTATGAAATCTTTACCAGCACTGCATTGACTGATGATATAACCTAAGGAGATCTTTTTACAATTTTTACTAACATATCCTTTATAAAACAGAAAGAAAGGAGACTAGAAGATACCAAATCCTTAACCTGCCACGCAAAAGTTCCTGTGTGGGCTTGGCACCTGTAGCTCAACGGCTAGGGAGCCAGCCACATACACCGGAGCTGGCGGGTTCGAATCCAGCTTGGGCCTGCCAAATAATGATGACTGCAACCAAAAAATAGCTGGGTGATGTGGCGAGCACCTGTAGTCCCAGCTATTTAGGAGGCTGAGGCAAGAGAATCGCTTAAGCCCAAGAGTTTGAGGTTGTGAGCTGTGACGCTAAAGCACTCTACCCAGGGTGACAGCTTAAGACCCTGTCTCAAAAAAAAAAAAAAAAAAAAATCCTGTGAAGTGGCGCAGGACACATCACAGGGATTTGCCCCTGCTTCTTTCTACCTTTGCTCCTTGTCCTTAAAGGTCAATAGCATTGTGGGGAGAACTACTGTAATAACTGATCACACCAGGAACTTCCCCTGGGAAAACTGAATCTTAATGAATTTTCTTAGATAGACAAAGGGGGTCTCCTCTTTTCTCAAGGGAAGTCTGAAGACTTCCACAAGCCACAGCAACAACAAAACTCTCCCTTTAGATATATAAATGTCAAACAAATTTTCTGGCAAAAATGTTAGGATAGAATCGTTTTAAGGATTAGTCCAAATGCTGCTACAACTAATCTCTGGAATGTGAGGGGGATTAGAGAGGATTCCATTCTTTTCTATCTTTAAAAAATAAAATTGAAGTTTGCAGGTCTAGGTGTTTTGGGATCTGCATCTATGGATAATTGAAGGTGCTGAATGTACAACCATACATGGGAATCACGGGTTTTCTCTCTAGATCTACTATTGTGACTTATGTACGTAAAATTAAAAAGTTAAGTTTGACTTTCTAAATTAAATATATACAGCTACCACATTAAAGATACTGTGTTATCTGAAAATAAATTTTCAAGAAATGTGATTATAGTAATCTTAAATAAATTACCTGAAGATGAGCTTTTGATTGAAAGAATTCTGGGTTTAGGTTTCACTTTAATTTTCTCTTTTTCAATTTCCTGGTCTTTATTTTGAGAATCAGATAAGGAATTTACAACTACATCTTCACAACCATCACATGCCATTTCCTCATCATTTTTGATGGCGCATACTGACTCATCTTTGTTTATGTCACTGTTTGATTTCCTGGTTTTTAAAAAAGACAGTCTTGGAGAATTCTTTTCTTCATCATCTGATATCTGAAAATCATTCACTTTTTTCTTAAATGAATTTTCATCTACTGAGGTATCAGAAAAATCACCTAAGGAAACTGAAAAATGGAAAAAAAATGTTTTTGACAGTATTTTTCAAAGTTGTGATGTTACATTAAATTAATCAAACAAGTAGTGTTACCTTAAAGACTGAAATGAAACTACTAAAATGGATACATGCATCTCTGTTTTACAAAGAGACCTGTAGTTCTAACAAACGGCTAACTTTGGGCGTTTTCATTGGCATTTATAAAATAATTTCAATTTCATTATTTAAAATGTATTTGAGTGTGTAGAGTGTGTACCAAATTAAATCATAATGATACTAATACATGAAACCTAAAGTGCCTGTTTTTTAAACCAGACCCTTATTATAGCCAAAAAACACAGGATTTATAACAAGCATTATAAAAGTGCTTCCAATGTAACCAAAGCTTAGTTCTGTAAGTGCCAGAGACTGACTAGCTGTAAGGCTCCTAGGGTTCACCTTAAAAATGAACTTGTCTTCTCCAAGGTGGTTTACAACAGACAACTATCTTTTTATTGCAAACCTCCTTTCAATTAATTCATATTTTCATGTGCACATGCAGAAACAACCAAGGACAATATACAACATCTTGAAAATTAAGATGCTTTCTACTCAAAAAGTTAGAAAACGAAAACAAGTGAATTCATAGGTACTATTTTAACATAAGTGATTATGGAAGGTGGAGGTGGCCAAAACACAAAACAAAAGGAAGTGAAAAGAAAAGGGGTTACTTTCCTATACTGTCACATACCAATCTCATCACTGTCGAAGTCATCTGAGTATTCAGAACTCCTCTGTCTGGCTGAGCGAGCTGTAACTGCTCTTATTAGCTCATCCTGAAATGAGATAATCAAAATCAATTCCCATCCAAATGTGGAGGTCTCATATTTAGAATTAATTCTTTAAACAAACAATACTTCATTAATAAGTGCTTTCAAACTTAGGTTTCATTCTTCCAATAAACATTCACTGCAAGCCTACTTTATGCCTTGCCAACTCAATGCAGAGCATTACAGAAAAGAACCTTCCCTCATAGAGCTTATAGTTAAAGTGGAAGAAATAAACAATATCAAATAAATTAATGGCAGGTTATAATTAGGGCAAGAAGAGATTCAATTTAGATAGGATTTATTATTATAGAAATTGTCCTTGTAGAAGAAACCGTAAGAAGGTTTGGGTTCAGCATATCGTAGAAATGGCTATCTGTAATCCACACTTCAAATTTAGGGGCTGAGTTCAAAATTGTAGTGATCCAATAGAGAAAACTCAATTATTACGTCACAGCAGAAAAATTTTTTTTATATAAACATGGCAATTTAAAATTGCAATTTAATGAAACGACTCTCTTTAGCCAGGGGCAAAAGTCGTCTCATTCGAGATTCATGTTTGTGGGGTAGCAGATATTCAAACATTGGCCATTGTCTCAATTCAGACATCTTTGAGGGGTTTTCCAACTTCAGAGATTCCCCAAGGGATCAACAGAGATATCTGTCCAGACTTTGACAGAGTTCAACTTCTTGCTCTGTCTATCCTGCTTCATTCTTTCACTCTCACTGGTCCTCATCTAGACAGCACTGCCCAATAAATACACTTCCTGCTTGTATATTTCTATTACAGAGTCTGTTTGCCAGGAAACCTACACTGCATTGTTACCATTGTATGTTATTTAATGTATATAATATTTTGCATGGAAAATATATTTCATTATCCTTGTGCTTGGACATAATTAAAAAAAAATGAAACTTTTTGACTTTAAAAAAGACAAATAAAATAAAATTGCAATTTAAGTTTTAACTTAGTAAGAACCTAATAATGAGGCTGCTTTGGTGGTGTCAAGGCTAAACAGAGGGTTTGCTTGTACCGGAACCCAAGCGTAATCGTCTACAAAACCTTAAAAGAAATGTTGAGATTTGCTTCTGTTTTATATAGGACTGTTCCTACAATCACCAAGTCCAATATTCCTAACACAGTGTTTATATTCTAAAATCCTTCAAAATAAAATTGCTTTGAAATACTTTACCTGGAAAGTAGTTCTTTTGGTAACTCTTGGACTCTTTGTATATGCCAAAGTTGTACTAAAAACTTCATCAGACATAGTGAATTTTTTTCTCTTTACCTTTATAAAATCGTGAATAAATATTGGAACAATTTAACCTGGGATGGTGGCTGAAATATAGAAAAAACAAATCAGAAACATAGAAAAAACAAATACAGAAAAAATAAATTCCATGCTTGAGAACTTCAATCACCCATTTGGTGCTCCCCAAAGCCAAAGCAAATAAGAAAAGCATCCCAATTTGAATGTCTTCACTTAAAAAAGCAAAGGGTTCTTATAAAGAAATGCCAGATTCTCACAGGGCTGTTTTCAAAACAGGAGAACTCGAATGGAAGTAATCCTAAAACAGTTCTGCAAACTATTTTAAGAATTGGCAAATAAATGATTCCAACCGGCTAATTCAACAAAACACTGCCAATAAACCTTGTTTGTCACCTGTCTTCTATTCAAAAAGTACACTGCCGACCAAACAGTCACACCTTACTTAAAAGGCTACCAAGAGGATCGTCAGCGTGAAAGTCACGAACACCAATGCCGCACACACTGAAAAACATGCTTGCGCACAGCGCTACCCAGAGAAAAAGACCATCATGCTAAACACAGCCAGCCATGGGTGCGACGAGCCAATTTTCCCCTCTCACAAAGGTGTTAACAGGGCTGTGTATAACAAAATGACAACGTCTGAGCGATGAGCCGCATTAAAATTGCTATTTCTTGTGCTTAGGGCGAGGCGGCCTGGGTCTCGGCCACTGGGCCACCCACCGCAGCGCGCGCCCGGGGACCATTCCCGGCCTGGCCAGGTGGCGCCCGGATCCCCGCCTGCTTCTCACCGCGCCCGGCGCACCCCAGCCCGGCGCACACCCAGCTGAGATCTCCGGCCTCCGGCCTCCGTGTCCCGCTTTCTGTATCCACCTTCGCCACTCCTGCGGCAGGTTCCCCGCGACCCTGAGGACCTGGCGGCGCCGGAACAGCGGGCACAGCGGAGCGAGGGGGCGGAGCTAATGGGGAGCTGGGAGGCGGTTGCTAGGAAACAGAGTCGCCGGAAGGAAGTGACTACCCCACCTCCGGGTCTCTCGGGTACCCGAGCGCCGCTCGGCCCAAAGCGTCACTGGGCAACCACCCCGACGCAGGAAGTGACATCACCCTCCCGGAGTCTGAGAAGAGGGGGCCCTGTGTATGTAGCGATGTGTAAATGTTACGGTATAAATAGTAACGCACCCCCACATCACCAGCAGGAGTCAGCACTGCTTGCTTCTGAATTTTAGGCATCACCCACCTGGTTGATAAAAATGCAGCAGGAGATGCACATTCAAGCCATTCAAAAGATCTAATTGCTTCCCTTAGCGGAGTATGGGTGACCAGGAAGCCAACTTTAATGAAATTGGTTCTAACAGAAAGCATGCAAGAGACGTAAGTGCGGGGTAGGATTTTTTTCTTTACAAAAAAGAAAAATGATCCAAAGAGAGAGATGGCCTCTCCTTTCCAGCTGCTTGAGCGCTTCTGCTGTGAGAAGCAGGACCCGCCCCGCTCCCATTCTGAGAGCCTTGCCCTTGCCAGCAGGTAGAGGTCTTTTTCTGCAGATGTACCGTGAGCCAAAGCACATGAGTCGGTTTAGCAACAGTGAGGACATGGAATTCTGTGACAGGACAAATAGCGTAGGAACGAGGTTCGCAGGCCCACGAGTCAGACCGGGTAGCGTGTTTGCATCCTGGGACATGTGGATGGCAGGTTAAGGTCCGCCTCAATTTCGTTATCTGAAAAAAGGAGGTAATTAATATTAGCCTCCTGAAGGTCGCTGTGAAATTTAATGAAATAATACAGGTGGAATACTTAGAAGAGTGCCTGGAATTACATTCAGTCAATATTAGATTTGCTCTTTATCTAACTAAGCTACAAAGGACCTGGGGAGAAATTAACTCTTGTCCATACAACCGAAAACCCATTTTACATTTTGCTGTAATGTAGAATTGCCTCATTTATATATATATATATATGTATGTGTATATATATATATATATATATATATATATTTTTTTTTTTTTTTCAGTTTTTGGCTGGGGCTGATTTTGAACCCACCTCCGGTATATGGGGCCCGCACCCAACTCCTTGAGCCACAGGCGCCACCCTCCCCTTTATATATTTAGTGAATATTCTGATTAAAATAAAATCAACATCATTTAATTAGCATAGGTAATCTTTAAACAAACAAAAACTTAAAAACACTCATTTCAAGTCTTTAAACTACATATATTTTTACTATTTTTAATTTTTAAAAAGTTTAATCATAGTTGAATTGTCTGAATGAATTCACTGACTAGAAATTAAACTTGTACCTGATATTTTTTCCTTATCTCTAAAATATATTAATATCTCACATATTCAATTATTTATAAACAAATTGAAATATTTACTAAATGAGTGCATTAAAAGCCAATGCACATAATAAGAAATGTGTAAAAACTTTTCAAAATATTTCCAACACACACACAAAAAATGTTCAGTTTATATTGTTCAACTTGTTTAAAAACTAATTAGATCAACATTTGCTAAAAATTTTTGAGTGAGTTTCTACCTAAGAGAAAGATTTTCCATTCTTACCAGTTACTGTTAATTTTTCTGATCCATGTGAAATATTAATCAATAACTATCTTTTCATCGTAGTACTTATGCCCACCCTAAGAGGACAGTGTCTACATTTGCCTTATATGTGAAATGCTAATTTTCTCATGTTGAAATGTTTATACTTATACAAAAATATCTGCTCTTTTTTTATTCTTTTGGCTAATATTTTCATTTAGGTATGATTAAAGGAAATAAAGTTCACAAACACATTAATAAAAAGAGCCCTTCAGAAGAGATTCTGTCTTTTCTACAGAACATACTAGATTTGGATTTTAAACTTAATAATTAATAGATAATAATATTAAAAGATGATATCAAGTTATGCCTTGGAAATCTGTGGTAAACAATGATAGTCAATCTAATTGGTTAATTTCCCCCACGAGACCCAAAAAGCAATGTATTTCCACTAAAATGCAGAATCTTCTATAGTATATTAACATTTACAAACAATCCAATAGGTGTATTAAAATTTTCAGACAGCCTCAGTATATGTTAATAGTAATGTTATATAATACCTGAGTTAATGATATTATATCCAATGTTTAGTTGGAAATTAATATATGATTTGTTGAATGAACTCATGAACCATAAATACATATCACTTTAAAATGAAAAATAATTTTTGAGGCATTCCTAAAGAAGAGCACAGATACTTCAAAAAATTAAAGCGCTACAACACACAATTTCAGTAGCTTATGTACGTTTTCTGTTTTACTTTTCTTTTTCAGAAGGATTTGCCTAGCTATTTTTTTTTTTAATTTAATGCCCTTTTCATTTCTGAGTTTCACCTTCACCCACTCACCCATCCATTCAGTATACTCATGCAAATAGCATTCTAGGTCAGTTGTTGAGGGTCCAAAGGTCTCTTGTAGAGCTCTTGTAAATGAGAGACAGCCAGAAGGCTGGGTATACACATAGTGACAACGAACTGTGAGAATTACCCCCTTAGATGAACAAAGTGAGAAGTTTTTCTTTTGGGGGGGCAGGGCTGGGTTTGAACCCTCCACCTCCACCACATGGGGCCAGTGCCCTACTCTTTTGAGCCACAGGCGCCACCCCAAAAGTGAGAAGTTTTCTTTCTTTTTTTTTTTTTTTTTTTGCAGTTTTTGGCTGGGGCTGGGTTTGAACCCGCCACCTCCGGTACATGGGGCTGGCAAAAGTGAGAAGTTTTCAAGGGAGAAGGAAGAATTCATCCTGGTGGTGCTAGAAGATTTTCACAGAGGAAGTGAGTTTCACCTAATTAAGGAGCTTAGGAGAGAAGGGAGGCTTAGAAGTACATTTGAAACAACAGAAATCAGCTGTAAGTATGAAGCTTAATCTGTTGTGGGTTTTGGTGGTTGAGCATCGGTGCTTCTTCGAGCTCAAGAGTGATGGTGGTAGTGCTCAGACTATGTGGCCTATTGGGCAAACGGGCTAGTGAGAAGACTAATTTACTGATGAAGAAGCAGCTGAGAAGTGGCCTTCAAAAGTTTCCAGTTCTTATCGCACAGTCAAGGTTTTGATTGTCTTGTGGCTGACAGCACAAACTGGAGTTTAGGGGGGATTAAAAAGGGACAGAGAGTCTTGTTCTCACAGCCTGTTCTGGTTGAATAAGCAAAACATCAATCTAGCATTTTGAGTAGTGCACTACATAAAACAAATTCCCGTGGATATAAACTGATTAATTATGCTGACATTAAGCATTGAATGCCCATGTTAGAAAAGACTGAGAGTAAGCCCCCAGGTGCATTTTCCAAAGCTCGTACCACCTTATGGGATGAGAATAGCAAGGAACTTGAAGAAGGGAAATACCAGACTCTTGAGAAAAGGCAACTATGACCTTCTACTCTGGTTAGAGCGTATAAGTGAGGGAAAACTGGGTATTGCTACTCAAACATACCAGTGTCCATTCTTTTGGATTATTATGTTAGAAAGATAAATTATTATGCCATGAGAGAAGTATGATTCCTCATTCTAAATCAGAACTTTTCACTTTGATGAACCATTTCAGTTATCGGGGTAATGTCGTCAGTTAGACATTCCCTATGTATATTGTTCTAGTTAGATACACTATCTGGGTAGACACTACCTCCGCTTCCTGTATATTGCTAACCGTGCTGGGTCTAGAGTCTTTGTACTCTACTCCTATTATTTAATTTAGTCTTTATAAAATCTTGTGAAATTTGTGCTTTTTATGTTGACATTTTACAGATGAGAAAATGAAAGTACAGAAAAATGATTTATTTTTTACCAACATGTAGATATTAATGAATAGAACCCAGATCTGGAACCAGGCAGGCTGATGCAAGAAAGTTAAGTACTATGGGCTATAGTGGACCCCCCCCCCTGAAAAGTGCATGTCTTAATTCCCAGAACCCATGAAATTGTTAGTTTATGTGTGGAAAGGGGCTTTGAAGATGTTAATGATCTCAAGATGGGGAGATTATCTGGAGGGTGGGGTGGGGCAATGTAGTCACAAGAGTCCTTATAAGAGGGGGCTAGGAGGGTAAGAGTCAGAGAGAAGGAGGTGTGATCACAATGCAAGCAGAGGCTGGAGTGATGTGGGGCCATGGCTAAGGGACAGGGGTAGTCTTCTAGAAGCTGGAAAAGAGTAGAAAACAGATTCTTCCCTAAAACTTCTAGGAGGAATGCAGTCCTGCCCACCCATTTTAAACTTCTGATCTCCAGAACTGTTAAGAGAATATGTGTGCTGTTTTAAGCCACTAAATTTATGATAATTTGCTATGGGAGCAGTAGGAAATTAATAAAGTGCCTGTGTTATATTTTCATGTTTGTATTTGACTTTGATCAAGATTCTAATACTCAAAATAGCAAAAACTAGACAGTATACACACATATACACACATATATACAATTTTATGTTAATATGTCTTATTTCTTTTGGGACCTGTTACACACAGCAAGCAAGCAGCATCAATTATGGCTTATTCAGTTAATATTTTAGCCTATAGGAAAACTAAGAAATGTCATGACTATACTGTGCTGAGGAAAGGAAATACTGACAATTGACTGGAAGATGAACCAGGTGGGGAGAGAAGAACTTGGAAAGAGGCTAGATAAAGGATGTCATGCAGGAAGGTATGGTATTTGCTAAGGAGAGATGTGACATGCTTGTGAAATAGGTGATAGCAGTGAACGTGGAAAAGAATAGATACATTTAAAATATTGTAAATAACACAATTGAAGATTTAGACAAAGAATTGTGTTTGGCTTGGCACCTGTAGCACAGTGGCTAGAGGGCCAACCATATACACCAGAGCTGGCAGGTTCCAATCCAGGCCGGGCCTGCCAAACAACAATGATAACTATAACCAGAAAAGAGCTGGGCGTTGTGGCGGGCGCCTGTAGTCCCAGCTACTTGGGAGGCTGAGGCAAGAGGATTGCTTAAGCCCAAGAGTTTGAGGTTGCTGTGAGTTGTAACACCATGACACTCTACCCAGGGCAACAGCTTGAGACTCTGTCTCAAAAAAAAAAAAAAAAAAGAGTTGTGTTCTTAGCTAGCACACAGTTAGGAAAAGAGGAAGGATGAACAGCATGATGCAGGGCTAGACTCCCTGAGACTGAGGTGCTGTGATATAAGGGAGTGGATGTGAAGCTGAGATTCTAAGGG
>CAUYRH010082168.1:0-21578 GCA_963574655.1 Perodicticus potto
ATATAGTGATTAAAAGGCCATGAAGGCTATGTTAAATAGTTCAATGAAAATATTTCAGATTGTATATGAAGTCAGCACATTGTGCCCCATGATTGCACCAATGTACACAATTATGATTTAATAAAAATTAAAAAAAAATGCATATGAAAAAATTGTCACTTGCTAAACATAAGTTTCTGTTTTGATACATCAATCTTGTCTTGTAATCTATGTTAGTATTCTCCTAAAGGAAAGAAAAAAAATAAAAATAGTCAACAAAAAAACATTAAAATGCTCTGTGTAGCACTGTATGGATTCCCAGGCAGTCACATGGCTATTAGCTTGGCTCTCTGCTGTGGTGAAGCACAGTGGACCTCTAATGTTCCTTGTGAGATACTGTTCTCAAAGTTAGGCGTGTTAGGTGGAACGTTCAGTCACAGCAAAGGAACTGAGACTTTTTGAAAGGAAATTTAATATATTACATATCGTCCCTCTTGAAAGTGTCTGGGTCAAAAAGAACAACCCAAATGTATCACTTAGAGAGAATGTGCAAGTCTGTTGTCCTTCTAAACCGCCGAATCCCTATCATCTGCTGTCACATTATAGAGAAAGGCAGGCAGACAGGCTCTGTCACATCCAATTTAATGTGAAAATCTTAACTTTAATTAGATACTTGTTAGGAATTTTAAATCATGGTGGGTTTTTAGTGCCTTAATCAGTAAACTATAAAATAGATAAAAGTGAGGATTTCTTTTTAGCATTTCATTTACAACTCATGGAGATTAAGCATTTTATCGCTAAAGATTTCATCTAAAGTTGAGCTGTGTTGAGTGAATAATTTTCTCATGCTCCCCTCCTTTCCTCTAAAAGAGTGGAGAGATGGCCATTCATTACCATGTAAGTTGTAAATAATTTAGTCCATTTATCTGCTTTTATCTTCTCTTCTTATCTCTGATTCATTCTGCACCCCACCACCGGATTGATCCTTCTAAAACATCACTTCATTCACATTAATCTTTAGCTCAAAAGCATTTCTTGCCTTTTCTTCAGGGTTCTGTCCATAATCCTTTACCTTCCATTCAAGTTCTTTCATTTACTACCTTTCACCTTCCACATCCCTTCTGTCACTATTACCTTCCCTAAACCCTCCAGGAGTGATCCATTTAGTTTTCTCACATCCTTTTTCTGGAAAAGGGCCTTCTTTTTTTTCTCATGGAATATCTGGTTGTGCATAAGGAGTTCTTTGAGTGTACCCTCAGAAAGATATCCCCCTTCTTGTATATTCCCATTACATGGTATTCTCCATTAATTATGTATTTCTTCGACACAGCTTTGGCCTTAATGATTAAATTCTAAAATGCTTTTAATTTGTATGTGCTTCTATTATCTCCAAAAATAGCTTATGAACTCCTTGAAGGAAGAAGTCATTTTCCAAAATTCCTTTTATCCCTTCTCTCTGAAGCACAGTGTTCTTTATATGACAAGCACAACATTGATGTCCTGTAAGTCTTGTATTTCTAGAAGATTCAAGAAGTAAGCGAACTTTATAAATGAAAACCCCGAGGTCCTGAATCATTAGTTAACATGCCTTAAGATGACTGGCAAACAAGGATCTAATTTGCTCAATTGTTAAATATATTTTCAACCTACGCCAAAGTTATATTCCTTTGTTATTTGATTGGTTGTTTCTAAATCAAATAATTTATGGAATGCAATGTTTCAATAAAGAATAAGCACATAAGTTTGCATGCATATAACTTCATATATATATTTATAAATAAACATAGGGATAAATAATTTTTAGTTGGGAATACATATATTTCAAGTGCAATTCTAGAAACTCAATTCCAATAATTTGTAAAGTAAAAACAAAACGTAAGAATTACATGATAGTAGTAACATTGATAATTAAATGTACATTGAGTGACATGACCAATAATTCTAATGGGAATAAAATATTACAAGTGTCCAACATCCTGTTAAAACTTATGTTCTATCTTAAAGCTCTGTAAATATGTCATTGAATTGACAATTTGTCAGAATATGGACAATAGCTAAATTTAATACCTATAATATTTAAATGCAGTGGATAATTACAAGTTTAATTTTATAATGAAGGCTTTAATTCACTGGTATGTGAAAAACATGGAGAAATAATGTTACTAAATAAATAAATTTAACAAATATTTTTAAACGAACAAGAACTTGGATTCTGGTTAAACTTAGCCTGACACACACCAGATTTATCCTTTTAAAGTTCTTTATTTCTCGGCAGTTTGGTGTTAATGTCACACAGTGTCACTTACCATCTTTCAAAATGGTTTCGCGTTCTGTGCCGTCTATCTTCTGCCGGCCAATTAGGAAACTGGTAGTGTCAGCAAAGTAGATATAATTGGTTTCTGCGTGAAAATCTAAAGCACGAGGATTTACCAGATTTTCTATGGGGATCATGTATTCATCTGCTATCTTGGTATTCAAGTCCATTCCTCTAACAATTCCTGGGCGTCCTTTCCCATAAAAGAGGAACAACTCATTCTTCGGTCCTGCAGAAGAAAGATTACAAACATAAACAACTGATGCTGTGTAATCTTCTTTACACTGCATAATGCCGCTTTTTAATTAACTGGCACAATTAGCGTTTTTTAAATTCAGTACTAAAAATTAAACTCTCAAATATGCCAAATGTATCTTGGTGCAAGAAGGCTAGCTAATTGCATTACTTTAATTAAAATAGAAATTACTTCCGTGAATGAGTTATATTTAGTTAATTATTCTTTTGTCTGTAACTGTCTGTATAGCAAAAACATGATGGACGGATCATTGGAAAAACTGTAACTTGTAAAATGGGCATTTATTAAAACATCTGGCACATTTAATTTTATAATTTATTGCAATCTAACACTGTAGATATTAAGTGTAGCATTCATTATATTTAACAATGCCAAAAATGTTAGAACATTGACGATTTACCACCCTAGAGTTTATATTTATAAGCTGTCAGGTAAAAAGAAAAATCATACAGTATCACTAACTTACATATGAATATATAGTAATTGCCTAAACATGTGACTTATTCTTTAAGAAATGAAATCAAATGCCAGTTATAACATCACTTATTTTTCCAAATCTTAATTTGAATGTTAGTAGCTGATGCTGTCTGCCAGTAACTCTGATGTACAGTACATGCCTTATCAAAAACAAAACAAAACAAAACAAAAACCTAAAACAGAAAAACTATCTCCTTAGTTTAAAATATCAGAATCAACATAATTTTTATACAGAGTGAATTAACTCTTTTGCACTTCCATATGAAAATATATACAAGTCTCCAATTACTAGAGCCTCTGTTTTTTTTTCTGTATAATTTTAAAAGACATAATTACTTTGTCTAAAAGGAAGAACATACTGAACTTTATTAATAAAACTGAAGAAACCAAAGATTCAGCTGTGCTTGGATAACAGTACAATAATTGAGATTCTTAGTAAAGTAAAATAAATACATTATAGAATATTTACAAAAAAAAGAAAAATTAGCAATTATGAACCTATTATGCTTGAAATAAACTATATTAACATTTTATGTATTTTTTAGAATAAATGTTATTGAAAACTGAATATATATAAAAGGATATTTTAACATATATAAATTAAAAATAAATCATATATGTCCTAGATCTTTTTTTTTTTTTTTTATTTTTTGAGACAGAGCCTCAAGCTGTCACCCTGGATAGAGTGCTTTGGCATCACAGCTCACAGCAACCTCAAATTCCTGAGCTTAAGCGAGTCTCTTGCCTCCGCCTCCCAAGTAGCAGGGACTACAGGCGCCCGCCACAATGCCTGGCCACTTTTTGGTTGCAGCCGTCATTGGTGTTTGGCGGGCCCGGGCTGGATTCGTACCTACCAGCTTAGGTGTACGTGGCTGGCACCTTAGCCCATTGAGCCACAGGCACCGAGCCACTAGATCTTAAGAATATTTCTAGTATGGTGGAGGATACGCATGAGCCCCAAACTCACCACTTTCATCTCACAAACATCCAATATCCTGATTGTTGTATTTTTTGTATATTATTAAAAAGAATTTTAGCACTTAAGTAGTGTATTTCCAAATAGTATATTGTTCAATTTTACATGTTTGAACTACATGTAATTAACTCTGAGAATTAATTGCATTCTTATTATATTCTTTTTATTCCTATTGTTATACTTCATTCATTTTCATTGCTGTATAGTATTACTTTGTCTGACCATTCTAAATTTAACTTATCTAGCTATTTTTCTAATTTACATTTATCTATATCAAAGATGAACTCAATTTTATATTTTGTTATTGTTTAGTTTTAGTATCAAGATTTGTTTTATGTTGATCCATTATTTTGAGCATTTATTTTTTCCTGTTTGATATATGATAATTTACTAAGGGATTTTCTAATAGTTTTATGTTTTCATCATTAGAATAATACTGAGAAAGGCATTTTTTCCCAATAAACCTTTTCACACATTTTCTTTGATCAAATTACAGGTAAAATTACATGAATGAACATTCTTCTCCTTGCTCTCATGGCCTCTTAATGTCTACCTGATTTCAAAGGTACTTTCTTGTAAAAATAACATTTTTACATTACATTAAAAAGTAGTACTGCTTCACTTGAAAATTTTTATTTCCTGATATTTTCTATCAACATTAGATGAGTATATACATTTGCTTTTTTCAAAAACTGACATCTTAAAACATGCATGGGCGTTTTTTAAATTTAATGACTTTTTGTCAAGTCATTAAAAAATCTTAAAGTTATTGTTTTTAATGGCAGCATATTTTCTACTAGAAAAGCAATATAATAAGGTCAGCTACATACCTATTTTTGAATATTTATGTTGTTTTTGAGTTTTTTGTTATTCCAAATACATTTACAATTATTAATGATTTCCTCAGTCAACCTAGGCCAGGTGCAGTGGCTCATGCCTGTAATCCTAGCAATCTGGGGGCTGAGATGGGTGGATTGCTTGAGCTCAGGTGTTAGAGAACACCCTGAGCAAGAGTGAGACCCTGTCTCTACTAAAAATAGAAAAAGTGGTTGTTCATGGTGGTGCACACACCTGTAGTCCCAGCTACTTGGGAGGCTGAGGCAAGGGGATTGCTTAAGCCCATGAGTTCGAGGTTGCTGTATGCTATGATACCAAGCTAACAAAGTTAGACTCAAAAAAAAAAAATAGGATAACTTGTTAAACAATATTATCAGTTAGGTGGCCATTATATGTAGCATCAAATGTTTTCCAACAGTGATATAAATGTCTAATTTATTTGCAATGTATAAAAATGCTGGTTTTACCATACCCATTTTTGCTAACATTTGTTTTTATTTTTAATGGATCCATTAACGTGGTAAAACTGCTACTTCATTGATTTAATGTGTGTGTGTTTATGCGTGTGTGTATATACGTTTTCAATAAGAATACTAACTATTTCCCTCATTGTTGTCCTTAGTCATTTTTTAGCATTCTTTTATACCTACCTTAAAGTTTTTTAAAGTTCTTCTAACCCTGGGAAATGCAGCACACCCTGTCTCTCCAAAAAATTTAAAAAATTATCCAGGCATGTAGCATACACCTGTCGTCCTAGACACTCAGGAGACTGAGCCAGGAGGATTGCTTGAGCCTGGGAGTTGGAGGTTGCAGTGAGCTATGATCACACTGCACTCCAGTCTTGGCGGCAGAGAGACACTGAATCAAAAACAAATGAATGAAAAAAAAAAAGAAGAATTTTCTTTTAGTGTCTACTTGTACTACAGACAATTGAAAAGTATAAACTACATTTCACACATACTCAGACAGCCAAGGTTTCTGTTCTTCATTTAAGTACCCCAAACCAGATATGCTAGCTCAAGTTGGGAACACAGAAGTGCAGCAAGAGTCCTGCTTTTGCAGCTTCTGCTGGAATGCATCTAACAGAAAGACTGAATTTTTCCACGTCAATCTTCTTCTATCACATTTGTCAATATCAAGAAATAAGGAACAGGTGGTCTCTCTCTCTTTTTTTTTTGCCATTCAAGACTATCAGATGTAGCATAATTCAGGAGCTAATAGTTGTGGTGCAAGCTTTCTAATCCCTGGATCTCAGCTAAAATTATGTGTTTTTGAAGTTAACATTTCCATTTATGGCTTCTTGATGCCCTAGCTTTTGATTGTGGCAGATGTTCCAGCTTTTAGGCAGGCTACTCTGATTGTGGTTTGGGCAAACATTCCAAAAACTCAGTCTAGAAACTACTGTTCCAGGCATTTCAATGATTTTGTAAGCATCTATTTGCATTAAGTCTCTTTCTGTATAAAATAACTAAAATTATTTCTGAATACTATGAATGCATCCAAGTAATACAATATATTAGGAATTACATTAAATCACATGCGGTCTGATCTTCTCTTTTTCCCCAATATGTGTACATATGTATGCACACACACTTTGTGTATGTGTGATTTATGCTTTTGCAGGACATACCATCACTTCTTGAGTGACATGTAGACCAGTTTTAAAACCACACACTCATGCACGTATACCAAAAACTTCTATCTTTTGGCTTCAAACTCAATACCCTGAATTATCCAAAAGTCCACTGCAACATGAGACCTGCATGTAACTTAATATTTTAGCATTTCTGCAATTTCTTGAAGTCTTCATTCAATATTATATTTTCAAGGAAACGTCTTCTGACCATTCAATATAAAATTGCAAACTCCTCCTATCCTTGACACTCTTTATATAAAGCACAATTACATTATTCTGGTATATTTAAAAATAAAACAAAGATATATCTAACAGACTAGAACACTGATAAAACTGTTAAAAATTTGATGTCTGCATAGTTAGCATAGCTTTGGTTACCTAAAAAATCAAGTTCTGAAGTTAATTTCACTTCATAATCTTTCAGGATAAAGTGAAGCATTATTATATGTGAATTTATGTTGGACCAGATAACACACCCATGACTAGGAGCAGCATCTTGGTTCAGATTAGAGAAAATCTAGTCCACTAATGATTCTCGCTCATTAGCCCAAAAGCATTCTCCAGGGGCTTAAGGACAACCTCTTCCTAAAAATCTCTCCTAAAGTATATTTCTCTATGATCAATAAATTTAGTGACTCTACAGACTTATTAGTTTCTCATTTGCATTATTGGATAAGAAAATTAAATACTGATTTTGAGAAAAAAGGCCAGTATATATTTGCAGACAAATTTCACCTAATTAAATCTCCTAGTATTACTGATATTGATGCTGCTAATTAATACTAAAAATGCCTTTCTGAAGTAGCTGCTGGCTACCAAACTTGAATGTTTGATTTGACAACATACTTTTGCATGATCTGCCGTCGCTTCCCAAGTTGAAGCCAGTCTTGCAGCGACAGGTCCGTGCTTTGTAACTGCTGCTGAGAAGACAGATGTGTGAGCATCCCCCTGGCATTCCGTATGCATCCACTTCACATGCATGGCTTCTGACTACAACAAATAAAAAAGCAGCAAGTGTGAAATTCTCCAAAGACAAGATAATTATGCACTTCACTATGTCAAAACTCTTACAACGTAAACACAGGGAATCTTGACAAAATTCTGTATACCCAACTATTTAGTACCATTTGATTATGGTATGAGGTTAAATCCCATACAAGAAGGGATAGGGACTTACAAAAATCCTCCTAAAGTTTCATTTAAAAAAAATTCTGAGAATTAAAACATGTTTATATTTACTTAATCTCTTCACATATAAGCAAAATAAAAATACCATTATTTGAGGGTACATATTTCCTGTACTCTCATTAATGCCAATTTTTTAAATACTAAAATATACATTAAAATTATCCCAGGTCAGGAAGGTACACAGAGAAAGGATTTCCTTTGAAACCATCCATCATATTGGCATGGGTGCCTAGAAGAAATGGGATTTATTATCTATAATTTGCTGAGAAGGGCTGAAGCAAATTATTATTAAAAATTTTAAGTCTATTGTCATTTTGAGAACCTACCACAAAATACAACATGTGAGGGGACATGTGATTGTAATTACAAAAGGTGGAGGCTTAGTCTACAGTAAAAAATGAGGACTAGAAGGACATTTTTGAATGCAAGAGTTAGAAAGGAAAAAGAAAAAAAAATAGTAAATGGAGAAGATGATATAAAGAAAGATGGGTCAAAGAGAAAAGGGATAGGTCAGTAAGATTTTATGTAATATTATAATTATATTTCTTTTAAATCACCTCTTATTTGAAATTATGATGAATACCATGGCAATTTTCTTTTAATAATAAAATTGCTATACTTTTAAAAATTTTGCCTTGTTCTTTTTTTATTCCTCATTCTATAAATGGAAAGATGGGTAAAATGCAGTTTTAGCTATTTTTCACCTTCCCTGAATGTTCCTTTCGTTTTTCAACCTTCCTATCTCCTTTCATCTAATCAGCAACTCTCCACTTTCTCACTTTTATCATCACCTTTGCTCTTGCCATTGGATTATGCCCGTCAACATGCATAAGTGCCATTATTTTTACATCTTAAAAAAAAATTCTTCTTTTACTCAAATTCCCATGGCAATCCTTCAAATAGGTCCCCATTTCTGTGCCTTGCCTAACATCCACACTTCTCAAAGTTATCTATGATAATTTTCTACAATTCTTTCTCTTCCTGTCTCTACTCAGATATTCATTTCACCCTGAAACTGCCATGGTCAGGCCCTAAAGAGCTTCATGCTTTTAAACCAAATGGTCAATTGGATTTAACAAGCTTCTTCTCGGTATCCTCTTATGGTCACTCCTGGTCTTTATGACTTACTGTTGGCATGTCCCAGTGTCCACTATATGAAATTCTTATCATCTGCACTTCTACGCCCTTCCTTGGGGCTTGCATCCATCATCGAGGCTTTAAATATCATCTATATGTCCATGACTCCCAAATTGATACATATAGTGTGGACTTCCTCCTTGAATTCTAGATTTGTATATTCAAATACCTCTTTTATATTTCCACTTGAATTTATAATAAACATTTGAAGTACCCTATGCAAATTAAACTTGTTACCTTTGCCCCATATCTGATCAATAGTTTTCCCAATCTCAAAAACAACTCAGTTGTTCCAGTTGCTCTAGCCAAACCACTGTCCCCTTTGACTCTTGTTTTATTTACATTCCATATCAAATCTATGAGGAATCCTCTTATCTCTACCTTTGTATAGACGCTGAATTTAATAGATTCTTCGCCACTTTTACTGCTACAATCTTGTTCTAATCCACCATCCTTTCACCTTTCCACTCTTCACTCTTCACAGCCTATTGTCAGCATAGCCATTGATTCTATAATAATGTCAGTCAGATCATGAAACATTTTCTGTTTAACGCTTCCCAAGGATTAAAATCTCATTAAAAATATAAGCAAACGTTTTTCCAATAGTCTACAGGTCCCTACTTGTCATAGTCCTTCTTCATTTCTCCAACCTCATTTCCTATGTGTGTTGCTTTTGTTCATTCTGCCCTAGACATACCATTCTCCTTGCTCCTTCTTGAACGATCTAAGCATGTTGTTCCCTCATGGCCTTTGTGCATGCTTATCCCTCTAGCTGCGTACATACCCCCCATGCCTCTTTCCTGCAATTCCTTGAAGTCTTCATTCAATACTATATTGTCACTGGGATGTCTTATGACTGTTCAATATAAAGTTACAAACTTCTCGTGTTCTTCATGCTCCTTATACTTCTTACCATCTTTGTTTTCTCCGTAACACTTATTACCTACTAATATAACACATAATTTACTAAGTTATTTTTCCACTAGGATGTAAATATCACAAAGACAAGAATATTTCATCTGTTTTATTAACTGCTACATTCTCCATAGACTAGTTCATGAATAATTGATGAATGAATAAATGCTAATATTAAACTCTAAAAAGGTTACCCAGACAGTTCAACATTCGAATTTGCTGTAAACATTTTAGTGATAATATGCTGCTTCCATTGGATGTATGTTAACATTTAGATAATTCTAGATTAGTTTGAATTTGTAGCATAAATATAAAAAGATGATACAAATTTTGAGTTTTTTTATGCTACATTGTTTCATATGACTAAACCTATATTGTATGGATGAACAGCATCTCCTACTTCCTATAAGAAATAACTAATGTGTGTTTTAGAAAAACACTTAGAAACACTGCATTAAAAGTTATTTTTAATGAACAGGTGTTAAAGAACAATCAGGATGTTAATTCAAGAGTCCAATGGCTACAATAACTCATGGATATCTCAAGGCAGTCATTTGATTTGAAATTTGTCCTCAAAATGACCCCAAAACACCAAACTTCAACTTCTGGGTTTCCACACATCATAATTGCAAGTTTCTTCCTGAATCTAAATCTAGCTATCATTTCAATTCTATGGTTGTAGAAATGATTCACTAGGAACTGAACAATTTGTCACTTAGACTTGTGAGGGGAGCTCTGTTCCATTTAACAAACAGACTTGCACTCTTTTGATGTCAAAGCAGAGAATTTATGATTCACTCATTTTAACACTATAAAAAAGCACAAGGACTACATCTCCATTCAATCTACCATCATGAAGGTTGTAAAGAAGTCTTACAACTTACCTGTTGGTTGGGTTCTTTTTTGATAAATTCGAATTCCTCGAGCATTTTCCATTTTAATTAATGAATGAACATCAGTGCCATTAAACCGGTTTATCCTTATGATATTGAAGTTATCAGAATTGGTTGCATACAAATAGTCTTCAAACACAATTATACCGTAAAGATGTCTGATCTATAAAGAGGGTTGAAAAATAACTATGATTTTTAATCACACTGGAAGAAAAACTGATTGCTATTTACTAGAGTGGAAAATGGCAATAGTAAGAGAGTCACAAGAATGTTATCATTTACTTTCTGTCAAAGAATTCAACATTTCATTAACTTAAATTTTTCTTCTATAGAAGAAAACATTATGCAGTAGTGGGTAAAGCAGTTCCAAATGCGTGGGGAGAAATTTATTCATGTTTCATTAAGAAAACATCTTTAGTACTTATTATTCCAAAGCAAGTGAGAATCAGACTTTCAAGCATATTTAATAACATGCTTATGGTACTCTTATATATAATTTGAGATATCTTTATGGACTACTTGTCCACGTAGTCATGGATGTAGGGAAGCTGCAAAAGTATAGCACTGCCTGTGGAAAAAAAGATAATGAGAAAGTACCTCTGAAATTTGTTTTATACATTAAAAATCCATTTTTTTTCATTACGAGTTAGGTTTAGACTAATACTTGCTCCAGTGTGGAAATTAATATATAAAGAAATCACATATTTGCAACCATTGTGAATAAAATGGCAACATTTTACTCTGATATTGTATGATTTCCAAAGCCAATTTTAATGGAAAGTGGAGCTGTTTGCTCTGAGAATGATGATGTTTACTGCTCTCAATACACTTAAATTAACAATCTAACTCTTTTCCTTGGCAAAGGTCTTACAGATTGTGGAGAGAAATGGAGATCTTAGTGTCAGGGAAAGATTCCAGCAGAGCAGAAGGAGGAATGAGTACACTGCGTTTCTGATAAAAAGGCACATGCTAGGCACTTTGCCTTTGGGGCCTCTGTCACTTGATTTAAAATGGCTCTGGCCCAGGTTATGATAGAGCTGTCAATTGATTTGCTGTAGAGATTTTGATAAAAATCCTTTTGTTACTACTCTTCAAAATTATATTCTGTACTTTATGTGTTAGTTCATAACTACTTATGTTTGCGTGTGTGTGTGTAGTTAAGAGAACTAGATAAAATATATGGTAAAAATTATAAAACAAAATCACAAAATTTTCAATTTATACAGAAAATCTTTCCAGTTCTATAGTTTAAGCAAAAGCATGTCATTTGCTATCTTCCTGACATGTATGAGTCATTATGTCTACTTCTAGTCCTCTTTGTATGAGATGTGACTAAAAGAAGTGTGGCTTTTGCATTTTTTTTTTTTCAGTTTTTGGCTGGGGCTGGGTTTGAACCTGCCATCTCCGATATATGGGGCCGGCGCCCTACTCCTTTGAGCCATAAGTGCCACCCTTGCATGTTGTTTTTGATTGATATTTCATTTCTTCATGTCTTGGCTGAAATTAATAGATAGAAATTAATATAATTATTCCATGTTGTAGGCTGAATAGAAAATAGTCTGTTTCTATATACATGTTATTTCAAAGCAAGTGGGTGTGGGCATGTGCCCTATATGTAATCATGAATATTATTTTCCACATAGGTGACATCATATTACATTGGTGCAATTTTAACTTTGGTAATACTTTTCTCCTGCACCGTTTACAAGGAGGCTGAGCTCTTCTCTTGCCACTAATCTCATGGATGTTTTGCTCAATGTTTGGGGCCTTCCACTCGGAAGTTTGTAGTTACAACACAGGAACATTGTTGTGTTTCTAAATTCCAATTCATATTCCAGGAGAAAAACCAAGGAATTGGTCAGGGCAAAAAACACACTTACACAGTAAAGAAAAAAATTTCACTCATAACCATCTTACCTTTCTTCAAAAAAGTCTGTTTCTTACAAAATAAGCACCTCTGCTAATTACCCACAACAAATGTGGGAAGAGTTTGCAGTGGTAATTAAACCATTCTGCCTACAGCCCAAATACTTCAAAACCGTATATATTTGTGATTATTTACTGGTAGATTTAGCATATGTTTAGGGACACTACAAAGTACAGGCCACAGAAATGAAAATAAAAAAGGATAACTTAAAACTTTAGTCAGACATTATAAAACTTTTAAAGTAGTCATGGGGAAATCATTTGAATTCCTTATTTTGTTATAGGTTTAATTTTTTAAACTTCAAAAAAAAAGTCCATCAAAATCATCTTGGTGATCAGGACCTCTAAAAATAATAACTAAAGCCTACCAAATAAATCAAATTTTATAGGACATTTGAAGGTGAGAGAGAAATTACTGGCTCCAACTTTAAACACAGGACAGAAGACTTTTTAATTTTTTTTAACCCACTCAGATTAGTGCATTTGTTTATCTGTGAAAGAGGAAGGATTTCATTTTAAAAGCTGATTGGAAAGGAAAAGTAACTTTAAGAGATAATTACAGAATATACCGGTTTCACATTGCAAAAGAAACCGAAGAGATTCATACACATTTCAGATCTACAGACTAAGAATCCTACTTGAAATTAGTTCAATCAGTGACATACAAATGAATTTTAAAATTTGTACTAGTGAACAAAGCCTGTCTCTACTTAACATCTCAGTTAGGCATGTTTGATATGCTGAGTGAAATGCTGTTCGGAAAAACCTTGTATTTCAGCAAGGTGTAATAAAAACTAACACAAGTGGGAAAAATTTTGACCTTGTTGACTTTCACTGAATTCTCATTTTAGGAAGTACTTGAATACATCAGAAGGCAAAATTTAATGGAACCCATTAAAATGATAAAGATACTTTTGTGAGCAAGTGTTTGCTTTTGTTAGCAAAATATATCCAGTGCCACATGAGACACATTCAGTTCCTTATGAATGAACGAACTACTTATGTTAGCTTTTAGTAAGTAGGTCATACATCTGTCCTATTTTATTACTTTTCTTTCTTGCTAGCATAGCATTTTTGCCTTTGTTGCTGTTTTTGTTTATTTGTTTGTTCTTTTTTTAATAGAAAGGAGAAGGAGCAAGAAACATTTCCTATGGTGTGAAAATATCATATCACTGTAAAAAAAAAAAAAAACAACACTTTCCAATTAGGAAATATATTGGACCATTGCAGCTTGACTTCATAAGGAATTTTCAACATTGCCAATTTTGGTTGTCTTCATAGTATTATACCATTGATTTTATGACCTTAGCTGCATTTCTAACAGAATTGTACTTACTTGTCTGCCTTGAAGGATAGTATGTCTGTTTTGTCCTTGGTAGTCCACTACTCCCACATAGGTCAAGTAAAGATCTACCCAGTAAACCAATTTGTTGACTAGGTCTAGCGCCAGTGCAGCTGGCTGCTCTGTCTTGGAATCAATTATCCTTGTTCTGTTCATCCCATCCATGTCACATCTCTCCACTTTGGCGACATTCCCGTAGTCAGTAAAGAAAAGTTTTCTGTTGAAAGAAAGCTGAATGTTAAACTGAAGGGAGGAGGGAAGCATATTTGATGGAGCCATCTGTAAAAAACAGAACTTTTCTTTCTAATTTATTTCAGTGACTACATCTGTTAGCTTCCCATAACCATTTTCATGTAATATCACTCATAAACAGAGAAATCTGCTAGTGAATATTGCAGGGCATAAGGGAGCAGGTTAACCAACAACTGTAAAATGTCCCCAAAATGAATGATTATGGTAGGTTTATTTTTGTATCAGGAGATCTGTTTCTTTAAGCCTCACAGAACCAATGTACATCCACCACATTTGATGTAAGCTGAATTCAGAAGCGAGGCCAGTCAGCAGGCCAGGGCATGTGAGCTATCAGACTTTATTTTCAACCTGTTTTTCAAATTGTCTGGTGATGTTTGTCTCCTATAACAGCTATTATGTAGAGCTCAGTGATGCTATGAGTAGTAGAGAACAGCAAACCTGGAATGGAATAAAGCGGAAGAAAAAGCAAATGTGCTACTCATAGCAATGAAAGTAAAACAAAAATAATCCCCCACCCAAGCCTATCCCAAATTCTCCCAGATATTTCCAAGTCACAGAATTTCATAAAGGACATGCATGTCATTTCTCTTTATGTTCTCTTAGTATTTATTTGGGAAAAAAAGACTGAAAAAGAATACTGACCTCTGCATGCATCACTGACGGTGTCTGTCAAAAGTTTAAATGCACCTCAAACACTTCAGTTCTTAATATTTGATTAGTATTCAGTATGTTTAGTAAACACAAATCAATTTCAATTAACCTGACAATATTTAGCAAGATTACCAACTCATGATACTAAATTGCATTTGTAAATAGAAGACCGTCTTGCCTTGTCTCAAATACAATCTCAAGGATAACCTGATTTACAATGACTATGCAATATTAAGATTACCTAGAGTAAAAAATATTTGATTATACAAACTTGGTGGAATAGTTTTTAGTTATTCTTTTCTACATCTTTCATTATCTAACAGTATGGGGTAACTTTCAAGCTAAAAAATATTATTTAAACTTTAATTTTAATTTAGCTCTTTCTGCTATGGGAGGTTTGGGAAAATTTGTAAACAGTAATACATACTGTTATAAATAGTGCAAGCCGATTTTATTGTGGGTACATATTTCCCCAAAGGTCCTTGATAGATCAATTTATCACAGGAACTTAAAAAATGATTTTTTAGGTGATATGCATATGAAGAGCTTTCTATTCTAGTGAAGAATAAGTAAAAGGGCATAAAGCATTATGTTTTATTGTCATGCTAAACACTCAAATCTGTGCTGGACTCTCTCTCCCTGTTCCTGCTTCCATACTGCATTTCTGCTTTCTTCACTAGTAAATCAGTTTGTTCACAGGTATCCCAGTTAAGTTTCTGTAAGAGGTACACAGTTTTGCTTTGCTGTAGAACAATGCTGCATTATTCTTGTTAAGTGAAAATATCTTTCTAACATCATACTATGATGCCTCTTCTTTATATTTTCCTTTTCCCAATGGTCCATAACATGTAGGTGAAAACAAGCTTGTGTGAAGGAAGCTTGAATTTGGAAATGGACAATTGGAGGTTCTGGCACACTATGTACCAATCACGTGATACATACAGACTGTGTACTCTATAGGAAGCCATATGAAGCAGGCAGTTTGCAACTATCTACACGGTTCTTACAAGGAAAGATGAGTCTGAAGATAGATACATCTGAAGTCATCTTGAGATAACTTATCTGGATGTGATCTTCCTCCACTGAAAAGAGGAGTGACAAGACAAGAGCCTTGAAGACATGCTATTTTACAGAAATAGTATCAAGGGGATCAGAATATTAATATTTGATTAGTATTACTATAAGTACACTATGTACATTATGTATACACTATTAGTATTCACTGCAGTTAATACACACATTCATGAAGTTCTTAAGAGAGAAAAGTTGCAGTATAAAGAATTGGAGTGACGTGTTCGGTCAATCACTTCACAGATTAAAATATAAGGATACAGATTAAGGAAATGTCATTGAATTTGATATTGATTAAAGTGATAGTAATTTTTGGTACTTCTGTTTGAGAAGTTTAGTTATGGAGGAAGATTTAACCAGGTGATGCTTAAGGAGGTCAGAACATGCAAATTATTATTCCAAAAAGTTTCTCACTGATTTTGACCTACTGTTGTGGGAATGAGTCAATTGATTCTCATATGTGTACTAGTATATAAAAGTGGTTGACATAACTCATTAAATTTCTGCCAACTATGAAAAAGAAAGGTAAATATATGACTCATTAAAATGTTGTTGTTTTAATACATGTTAAAGTTAAAAAAACAAAAACAACAAAAGTTGGGCAATGTTGAGTACAGGAAGTGGTACCTAGCTAGAGGAAAGAGTAAAGAAATTGTCATTGCACTCCAAGGGCATAGCAGAGTGACTGGTTCCCAGAGGAGACTTGAAAGTTCTTTATATCAAAATGAACATCTCCAGATTTCAGAATCTTTACTAAGAGATTCAGTTTGCTTTTAATTAAAATGCAAAAGGTGGAAAAGTTCTCAAGGATAACGGCACTGTGGCCATAAAGTTGCAAGCATTAAGCATTAAGTCACATGATTATATAGACACTTATTTGCTTGTTCTTAGTAGTATTTAATTTTGGATACAATTTTGTTTTATAGAAAAAAACCTTCATTTCCAGGGCATTCTCTAATGGAAACATAGTTGTATTATAATTGGTAAAAATAACATAGAGTTTTTAATTATCTAAACTCTAAATAAATGTCATTTGTGATAAAAGTGTTGCTAGGTTGAAAGTCACTCTGTTCTCTCCATAATATATTTTTCCAAATCTTAGAAGAAGTAAATAGTGCTTTGTGAACCCCCAGTATCCTATTAATTCCTACAATTTCCCTGTGAAATACAAGTAGGAAACTATTTCTAGTTCACAGATGAAACAGGTTCAAAGTCTATTACAGTTAGCCATAAGGTGAATGTCATGCTTCTTTTTTTTTTTAACTCATTACTTGGAAATAATTTCAAGTTAACAGAAGAATTTTAAGAGTAGTAGTAGTAGAATGAAGATCTCTTCCCTTCACCTGTTTGAACAAGTTGTTCAAATTTTGCCCCATTGTCTCTTTTACGTACGCATTGAAATGATCCTTTACTGTTAAATACTTCAGCCTCCATTTACTAAGGACCAGTGCATTCTTTTGCAAAACCATGGCACATTTATCATAATCAATACTTTTAACAATAAATACAAATATATAGTCATTATTCAAATTTTGCCTGTTGACCAATAATGTTCTTTATAGAAAAAAATTCTGATGCAGAAACCAGTTCAATATCATGCATTATATTTGTCTTTGCTCTTGAGACTCCTTTAATCTTGAACAGTTCTTCAGTCTCTTTTTATTGTTCATGATGTTAACATTTCTACAGGGTAGATATGAATTGATTTAAAGAACATTCCAATTTGAGGATTGCCTAATTTTTCTCATATTTATATTGTTCATACTTTGAACTGAAATGTAATGGTTTTACACTTTATTATTACTACTGCTAGGGTTTGGAAACATTGGGGAAATGTATGATCACCCCCAAAAAGTTTCACAAAAGGGATTTATGGATGGTGGTTTGGGATCCCATTTATCGTCATTTAATGTTTTCTGAATATTTAACTCCCTTAAATTCCAGGTTTGTCATTATATTGTCCAGCATCTCCTCCCAGCAGAAGCCAAAGTGTCCTATGCTTCCTCTGGTACAGCAGGGCATCTGCCTGCCACAGTGGACTGTGCAGAGCCTTCTGAAGTTGCCCTGTGCCTTATTCTCTCATGATTGCAATGTTGATGTTTCTTTCTCTTTATTCTGTTACCTTATCAATTATTTTTTACCATGCAGGAAAATGGGGCAATTAAGTTGAGATTGCTATTCTCTTGTCCTTTGCTTATTTTTTGAATGTCATCTTGTTTAGTTTCCAGTATCACATAATTAAAATAAAACAATATTCCCACAATTGTCTCTTAACAGTTAAACATTAATAAAGGAAAATAATGTTTCTTTCATATTTTCAATTATTCATAAAGTTCATTACTACATTTTTTTCTAGCAAGTAGAGATTTATCATTTGGGGGTCATTATCTGCTCAGATATGGGACACTGATTTTATCTGACATCTTTGTCAATTATATGACTATCTCTGTTTTACTATAGATACACAAATTTTATACAGTTGAGAGTAGTAAGAGACTTCAAGTACTGTTGGTAAACTTGCCTGACATAAATCGAAAGTCACACATGGAGCACTGGTAAACAGTGATAGAGTCCTGGGCTGACAGAGTTATGACTCCAATCACCTCTACACTTTAAAGCAATGAGATTTGTTACACATACTCACATTTTAAAACCTGCATTTTTATTCTTTTTTTTTTTTTTTTTTGCAGTTTTGGCCAGGGATGGGCTTGAACCCGCCACCCCCAGTATACGGGGCTGGCACACTACTCCTTGAGCCACAGGTGCCATCCTAAAACCTGTGTTTTTCAACTGATAAAAATAAGAATTACTTTGCTAGTGATATCCACTTTAAGTGATACTTTTATGCTTTAATTCCAAAGGTCATAAAGGAATTTAAATGCATTAGAGTTCTGTCCATGGCCTTCAACTATGTGGCCAGTCTTAGGTTTGTGTCACCATCTTCAGCTTTTACATTTTATAACTTGATGTTGGGATTTAGAAACTTTCAAAAAGTTCTCAAAGTGAAATGACTTACTTTTATTTTAACTTCTTTAGAATGAGGTCACTTAAGGTTTACAAAATGATATTACATATCAAGGTATTTTATACAACAAGATTCAAAGGTGGACTGGCTGAGAAGGGTGTGAGACATAAAACTTTAAATTGTTCCAATATGTATTGCCAGGTTTAAAAAATCATTGCTCTGATTAGTGCCTAGCAAACTCTCAATGTTTATCAATCATGTGTTAATGTAGATAACTACATCTCTTTTCATTTCAGGAAAATGATACATATTTCCTTTAGAAAGGATTACATTAATAACTTCATTTTTTTATTATTGTTTTTATAATACGTTAGTGTTATCCAAACAGCTCCAATAGTAATACTTTATTTTTTTCTTCCACTGCACATACAAAAATTGAACAAGAAAGCAATTTTCCACATCATATAGAGTACTTAGAGTATATTCAGAATTAAAGTAAGAATATTAAATATTTAGCATTGCAATTCTAAAATGGAATTTCAAATCTGAAAGTGTAATGAGTCTTTGTAATAAGAGTTTTAAATTCAAATTTTACTAGGTCCTTCTGCTTAAAGCTCATGGATGATAAACAATTAAATTATTTTCTCTGTCTAGTGAAGACTGCTGAAGACAGTTATTTATTGATTTTACTTGTTTGGAGCTTTCATTTTTGTTGTCTAAAAAATCTCTCTTGTATTTGATTTTCGGTTCATAAATAAACACACAGAAATTAAACTTGACATACAGACTCCCAGTGTTAGCTTAGTACTTTATGTTCTAAAAACATTCCCTCTAATGATTCCTCCAAAAGTGTACCGAAAGAAAGAACTTAGTGTAAGAGGAAACCTGGCCAATTTCTAAGTACACAATGTTGGTATGATCTGGTCCCACTTACCTTTCCAACTTCAGCTACTGATATCTTCCCCCACCTCTGACACCTTGGCCATCTAGTGGGATCCACCTATATTTCTAGTGTCGTGGCCATCTTTTCATTCCTTAAGCAATCTAAGCATCCTCTCCCTCTCTGCACTTTATATGTCCTTTTCCTCAGCCTAAAAATTAATGTCTGCTATGCTATTCCAATGTTGGCTTTAGTTTTCTATGTAAATTTCTATTCCTATGAAAGATTGTTCCTGCTTTTCCAAGTATACCATGGTATTCTGTATCTTTTTAAATCACTTTTTATTTTACTAGGATAAAACTGATACATGCATACATAATGATATATTTTAAATTTATTTATTAAGTAGACTATGACCTCCAAGAACATAGAGAGAGTTTATCTACTTTATTCAACATTATGTACATGGAACCTAGTCATGAATCTGCTCATATTAAGGTGTCTCTCTGTCTCTGTCTTTCTCTCTCTGTCTCTCTGTCCCCACCCCACATATATATAGTGTGTGTATTATACTTTGTCATCCTCCTTTTGGTAAGCAGTAGAGTGACTTCCTCATGCTATTTCCTTACACCAGTTAATAAGATCTAAGACCTAGACATGAAATTAGGTTAAAGAGGCAAAAAATATGAATAAGGTCATTTTAATATAGGAAACTAAGTTTCCTCCATCCAGCATAGCTCGCTGGAATTCCACTTTAGATCTAAATCATTGGCTAATAATAAATTATTGCTGCGTTTATTTTGTTTATATTGTCATTTTTTAATAGAGCTCCTTTCTGTACAAACTTTAAGAAGCAGCGATTAGTTCAAAGTTAGTTCACATTTGAGTATTCCTATGTCTGTAAGGGTTGGCAGCAATGCTATATGCTTGTGCAAAAACCCTGCAGGAGGAGGCGCACTGACCACAAACGTTAACAAGAAGGCCACTCCCTATATTTCTGCTAGACCAGTTACAAGATAGCCCGTTGCACATATAGTTCCTGGAAAGGAGCTTGCATGGGACTGTTCTAACCAACGGCCACTGTTCCAACCAACTGCCACTGCTCCAACCCCCCTTTCCTCACGGCTAAAAATACGCCTGGAGTTAAGAATAAACCAGCTCTGGGGCATTGGCTCTGAGCTTCAGCCTTTCTCTCTATCTCTGTGTCTGTGTGTTTCTTAAGGGCCCTTATTGTACTCTTACTTAATTTCTATCTCTTCTCTTACTAAAGTTTCTATGAACCTCTTTCACGCTGCACTTGGTGCCCACGGCCCCTGGTTACTGCTGGACGGGAATCAGGAGGTGATAAGTGGAGGTTCCACCGAGATAGGCGTGGCACGGAGGCGACGCACATAAGCCGCAGCTCCAGGAGACAGGAGCGAGACAGTCTTCGGACAGGGGAGGCGGTGCGCGCATAAGCCACAGCCCTGGGAGACGCGAGTGAGACGGGTAAGTGCACTACCCCCCATTCGGAGCCAGGAGGTTCCCCCATAAACAGCCTTGTATGGGAGCTCAACAGAGCAAGTTAACCCTTAGCCTTAAGGCGCTGCTGAAGCAGCACGGAATGAAAGTCCGTGATTCAACCTTACAGGACTTTATGAGACTAGTGCAGGAGAGTAGTCCGTGGTTTGCCTTCAGAGGGGCCTTAATCCCCCGTGATTGGGAACAGGTAAAACAAGACCTAACAGAAGGCTTAAAACGAAAAGGTCCACAAGGGTTCCTGATGTGGGCGTTCTCTTTATGGAGGGCCGTCCGAGATGCCCTCCTCGGCCCGGCTCAGATCGTCCAGAAAGAACTTGAAATGGTAAAAGAAGATTTTGAGTGAGCCCAAGCTGAATGTCAGG
>CAUYRH010082171.1:0-18220 GCA_963574655.1 Perodicticus potto
GGAGACGGGGAAAGACCGGGAGAGGAACGGAGAGAGCATCTCTCTCCCCACTTGAAATCTCTCCCTCTACCAGGAGCTTTGGTGTTTTCTGTATTCTTTTCTGTAAATCAATTCTGTCTTACCACGGAGGGGTGGGGTGGGAAATAATGTATTGAAGAATAATAAAATACATATATTTAAAAAAAAATATTGTCAAACATAAAAACTCTCTTACTGTTAGCTGTATTATGGAGAAAAACAGAAAACAATACCTATTTCACACATTGCAATTTAAAACACTGAGAATTAAGCACAATTATTTATTTGTAAAAACTTATCAAGAGTAGGGTGGCGCCTGTGGCTTAAAGGAGTAGGGCGCTGGCTCAATATGCTGGAGGTGGCAGGTTCAAACCCAGCCCCCACAAAAAAAAAAATTATTAAGAGTATAGTGCTTGGCTCTTTTCCACTGTACAACTTATAACATGGAGCAAGCATCTTTTTTAACCCTGGGCAACTAAGTTTGGGTCAATTTCCAATATTATGTCTTTTGGTCTTTCAATGTTGAAAAATATTTTCAAGAGTTCCTTCAATGTGCAGTTTTTTGCTGGCAGCACTTCCTCTGGGACAGCTTCATTCTTTTTATAACAACCACTTTCTTCACTTACATTCATAAATTTGCCTCCACTAAGTTCTTTTGGCTGCGAATCTAGAGCCTTTCGAATAGCAGCAGTTGTGTCCATATTCACACGTTAGCTATTTAGTCTACCATTCCGTTCATTTTTTTTGTTTTTTTGAGACAGAGCCTCAAGCTGTCACCCTGGATAGAGTGCTATGGCATCACAGCTCACAGCAACCTCCAATTCCTGGGTTCAAGCGAGTCTCTTGCCTCCACCTCCCAAGTAGCTGGGACTACAGGCGCCCGCCACAATGCCCAGTCATTTTTTGGTTGCAGCCATTATTGTTGTTTGGCGGTCCTGGGCTGGATTCGAACCCGCCAGCTCAGGTGCACGTGGCTGGCGCCTTAGCCTGTTGAGCCACAGGCGCCGAGCCATTCCGTTTATTTTTGTTTCAATTTTCTCTTCTAGCATTATGTGTTTGGTAGATTTCTCCAGTGAAACCATGTGGCCTGGAGGTATTTTTAGGAGTTTTTAATTACAAATTCGATTTATCAATAGTTACGGGGCTTTTCAAATTATCTATTTTTATATTCGTGAGTTTGGTAATTTGTTCAGGTAACCTTCAGGAAGGCAGGAAAAAGAAAACAGAGAAAGAACCCATGTACACACACAAAAATAAAATGGCAAACTTAAGCCCTGACATACAACGGACCAATAATTACCTTAAATGTAAGTTCTATAAACCAATTAAAAGACAGACTGGCAAAGTGGATTTAAAAACATGATCCAAATATATGCTCTCTAAAACAAATGTACTTAAAATATAAGGATACAAGTAGTTTAAAAGTAAAATAATGGAGAAAGACAGTATGATACGAACATTACTCAAAAGAAAGCAGAAGTGACATTAATATCAGATAAAGTAGACTTCACATTAAAGAAAATTACCGGAGATCAAGAACATTATATAAGGATAAAAGTGTCACGCTACCAGGAATACATGGCAATCCTAAATGTATGTGTACAATGTACACCAAACAACAGTGCTCTAAAACATGTGAAGCGTGTGGCGCCTGTAGCTCAGTAGCTAGGGCCAGCGGCCATATACACCCAGGCTGGCAGGTTTGAACCTGGCCCGGGCCAGCTAAACAATGACAACTGCAACAAAAATAGCCAGGCGTTGTGGTGGGTGCCTGTAGTCCCAGCTACTTGGGAGGCTGAGGCAAGAGAATCACTTAAGTCCAAGAGTTTGAGGTTGCTGTGAGCTGTGACACCATGACACTCTACCAAGGGCAACACAGTGAGATTCTGTCTCAAAAATAAAAATAAAATAAAATAAAACATGTGAAGCAAAAACAGATTAAGCTCAAAGGAGAAACAGACAAATCCATAATTACAGTTACAGGCTTCGACCTCTCTTAACAACTGACACAATTAACAAACAGAAAATCGTCATGGATAGAAAAGAACTCAACTCCATCAACTAATAGGATCAATTTAATTGATATTTGTGGGAATATTCAAAACAAGAGCAGCATATACATTATTTTCAAGCACCTATGGAACATGTACCATGACAGACCATATCCTGGTTCAGGCACAAAATAAGCCTCAACAAATTTAAACGACTTGGAATTATACAGCAGTGTGTTCTCTGATCCCAATGGAATTAAAACTAGAAATCAGTAACAGAAAGATAACAGGAAAATTTCCAAACACCTGGGAACTGAAAACCACACTTCTTAAATAGTCTATGGGTGAAAGAAGTAGTATCAAGGGTAGTAAAAAAAATAAATTTAAGAGAACGAAAAATGAAAACATATCAAAATTTGTGAGACACACAGCTAAAGCAGTGCTGAGAGAAAAATTTATAGCATCACATGCTTACATTAGAAAATAGGAAAAGTTTTAAATCAATAAGCTAAGCTGTCAACACAAGAAACTAGGAAAAAAGGAGCAAAATTAACTCAAAGCAGGATAAAAAATAATAAAAAGCGTTTCTCTCTTTTCTCTCTCTCTTCCTCTCTCTACCATCTCTCCTCTCCTCTCATCCCATGTCTCTCTCTCTCTCTCTCTTCTCTCCTCAATGCTGCTCTGCAGCATCCCCCGCCAATAAAGACCTTTTGTACAAATAATAATAATAATAAAAAGCAAAAATCAGTGAGATCAGAAACAGAAAAATACTGAAACAGAAAGATGGTTCTGTTAAATGATCAATTATTGAGCAAATGCAGCAGGAAAAAAGGAGATAAAGCAAAAATTGACAATATCAGGAATAAAAGAGGTACATTATTTTTCCATTTATGTCAAGTGTGTTCATAATTGCTCAATGAAGCATTTTTATGATGGATGCTTTAAAATCATTGTCAGACAATTCTACTATCTCTATCATCTTGGTGTTGGCATCTGTTTATTGTTTCTGATCAAGCTGAGATCTTCCTGACTCTTGATAAACGATTTTTTAAAATTGAAATGAAGACATTTAGGGCATTATGTTACAAGACTCTGGATCTTATTTAAACCTTTGGTTTTGGATGGCTGTTCCTATAACATTACTTTGGCTGGAAATCAGGGTGGGGGTAATGGACACTGCCTTTTTACTACAAGGTGGTTGTACAAGTCCTAGTTTAAAGAAATTAAATTTATAGTTAAGAAACTCCTAAAAGGTAAGTCTTCAGCTTCAGAGTGTTTCAATGAAGAATTCTGTCAACTGTTTAAATAAGAAATAACGCTAATTCTACACAATCTCTTCTAAAAAGCAGAAGAGGAAGGAATACTTCCCAACTAATTTTATGAAGCCAGTATATATACCTTGATATTAACAACAAATAAAAATATCATGGGAAAACTACAGGCCAATATTTTTCAGTAACACAGACATAAAAAATTTCAACAAGACATTATGAACACAATCAAGTAGTATATAAAACAGAATTATAGGCCAGGCACAGAGGCTCATGCCTGTAACACCAGCACTTTGGGAGGCTGAGGTAGGAGGCTATTTGAGGATGGGAGTTTGAGACTAGCTTTGGCAACTTAGCAAGACCACATCTCTACAAAAATTAGAAAACATTAACCAGGTGTGGGGGTATATGCTTGTAGTCCTAGCTACTCAGGAGGTTGAAGCTGGAGGATTGCTTGAGCCTAAGAGGTTGAGGTTCCAGTGAGCTATGACTGCTCCAATGCATGCTAGCCTGGGCAACAGAACAAGATACTGCCTGGTTTAAAAAAAAAAAAAAAAAGATTATAAACCCTGACCAACTGGGTGCTAGAGACGAAGTTGTGCCCCCCTATCCTATGTTGAATCTCTAATCCCCAAAGTGACTATATTTGGAGAAAGGGCCTGTAGGGGGTAATTAAGGTTAAATGAGGTCATCAGGGTGGGATTCTTTTTTTTCCCCCCAAAGAGAAAGTTTAGAGCACTTCCAAAGAGAGTTGGAAGTAAGTCCTTCTCATGATGGAGAGAAGTTGAAAGAGACCATAAGGGAAGGATTCTAATCCAACAGGACTGGTGGCCTCATATATAGAAGAACACCTCTCTCTGCACATGCACCAAGGAAAGGCCACGTGAATACATAGTAAGAAGGCATCAAGCAAGGAAGAGAGCCCGCACCAGAAACTGAATCCTCATGGACCTTGGTTTGGGACATTCAACCTCCCAAACTTTGAGAAATAAATTTCTATTGTTTAATCCAGCTAGCCTGTGACATTTTGTTATAGCACTCCAACCTAATACTTGGGGGGGTTTATTCCAACGATGCAAGAATAGTTCAAAATTCAAAAGAAATCAATGTAATCCACAATATTACCACATAATCATATCACTTGACACACAAAAAGTATCTGACAGAACTCAATACACATTCATGATAAATATTACAAACTTCCTCATCTTGATAAAGAACATCTTAAAAACCCTACAGTTAATATCATACTTAACCTATAAAGAAATACTGAATGTTTTCCCCCTAAGATTGGGAACAAAGCAAGGATATCTGTTCTCACCACTGTTATTCAACACAGTGCTAGAAGTTTTAGCCACTGCAATATAGCAAGAAAAGAAATACAAGGTAAATAGACTGGAAAGGAAGAAATAAAACCATCCTTATTTGCAGGTGAAATGATGGTCTAAAAGGAAAATCCTGACCAGGCATGGTGGCTCATGCCTGTAAACCTAGCACTCTGGGAGGCCAAGGCAGGAAGAGTGCTTGAGCTCAGGTGTTTGAGACAAGCCTGAGCAAGAGTGACAAGCTATCTCTACTAAACACAGAAAAAAATTAGCTGAGTGTGGTAGCATGTTTCTATAGTACCAGCTACTTGGGAGATGAGGCAGGAGGATCACTTGAACCCAGAAGTATGAAGATGCTATGAGCTAGGTTGACACTACTGTACTCTAGCAGGAGAAGACAGTGAAACTGTCTAAAAAATAATGAGGATAATAATAAAGAGAAAAGAAAAAAGAAAGAAAATCCTAGAGAATCTTTTAAAAGATTGCCAAAACTAAATAATTCAGCAAGGTTGCAGGAATACAAGATCACCATACAAAAATTGATTATATTTGTATTTACTAGCAATGAAATCAAATGAAACAGAAATCACAATTAAAAATGTGATTGCTCAGAAAATTTTAACACTTAAATATAAACTGAGCAAAGTAAGTACAGGACTTATTTGCTGAAAACTAAATCATACTTTTTAAATTTTATTTTCACTGATCACTAAACATCTTGCGAAAATTATAAAATCTTGATGAAAGAAATCAAAGAAGACCTAAATGGAAAACTGGAAGGTTTGATATAGTAAAGATATGAATTTTTACCAAATAATTTATAGGTTTAATACATATGAAAATCCGTAAGTTTTTTTGTGTATATAGGTAAGCTTATTATAAAATTTATATGAAAAGACAAAGAAATTGGAATAGGCATAGGAATTTTGCAAAAAGGATACTATGTGGGAGGAATGAACTTACCTGATTTTGAACTTCCACCTAAGTCTTCCATCTGATACAAAATGAATTCAAAATGAAGCATGCATTTAAATATAAAACTGTAAAACTTAAAAGAAAACATAGGGGAAATCTTTGGGACATAGAGCTGGTGAGGGGCTTATAGACATAACCTTAAAAGCATGATCCAAAAGAAAAAAAATTAATAAATTGATTCTGATACCCACTAAACTTTGAGAATTACTGTGTCATAGGAACGGCCATATACTACCATATTTATGTCGTGAATGATTCTGTTAACAGGATCAAAAGATAGTCTATAATAAACTGGGAAAAATATTTTCAAACCATATATTTGACAATAAATTCATATCTCAAATGTCTAAATAATTCTCAAAATTCAATAATAACCGCCCCCAAAGAATCCAATTAGAAAATAGGATTTTCTAAAGACATGAAGATACATTTCACTGAAAAGATACATGGATGGCAAATAAGCTCTGTCAAAAAATCTCAAGACTAAGGTCCTAGGTATAAGGCCAGTCTAAGAGTAACTTCATACCACAAGGCTAAATAAAGAAGTCTGAATTTATATAGGACCTAATTTTTTTTTTTTTTGACACACAGTCTCACTATATTGCCCTTGGTACAGTGCCATGGTGTCACAGCTCACAGTAACCTCCAACTCTTGGGCTTAAGCGATTCTCTTGCCTTAGCCTCTCAAGTAGCTGGGACTATAGGTGCCCGCCACGCCTGGTTATTTTTTTGTTGCAGTTGATTAGCTGGCCCAGGCCGGGTTTGAACCCACCACCCTTGGTGTATGTGGCTGGTGCTATAACCACTGTGCTACGGGTGCCAAGCCGGGACCTAAAAATGTTAACTGAACTCATTTGCTTTTACAAATTTGATGAAGGATGACCTCTGGCCTCCACCAGGCAAGGCTCTCTGAACGCAAATGGGTGGGTGAGGCTGGGATTTAAATGACTTTGGACTAAATTTTGAGCTTTGGGCCTTCACCAGGTGGGCTCTCTGAGCTCAACTGGGTGGGTGGGTCTGAGGTTTAAGCGACTTTGTACTGAAATCTGGATTAACCCTTTCACTGGGTAGAGGTTCTCTGAGCTGAAGTGCGCAGGCTGTGCCCAGTGTCTGAGCGACTCTTACCTGAACTTACGTGCCCACTGCTGGGCAGCAGCCCCTGAGCTTCACTGAAAAGGTGGTGCCCAGTGCCTGAGTGACTTTGTCTGAGCTCTGGGCCTATGCTGTCTACAGAGCTGCAGCTTTCAGTGCTTGATTGGCTGGATGGTGCCCAGCGAATAAGCATCTCTCCTGAACTCTGGGCCAGCGCTGTCAGCTGGGCAGCCTCATGAGCTTGATTTGGTAGGCAGAGCCAGCACTGGCAGAGTCACTTTGATCTGGGCCAGTTCTGCCTACTGATTCTTGTCCTCCTGGAGGCACTGTCTGGTGCTGTGGATTCACCACTCCTCTGACTTAGTGCAGCGGCGGCAGTGCAAAGGTGAGGAGAGGACTCATCAGGTACAACCTATCAATTCAACTAAAAAAGTATAATTAACATATTAATAAAGAGAAAAAGTAAAAGAAGCTGAAAATACTCATGAGGAGAATCAGCTAAAGAACTATGGTAACAAGAAAAGTCAGGGCAAATCAACACCTCCTGGGGATGGTCAAAGAAAATACAACAGAGAATCCCATCCACAAAGAAATTGCTGAAATATCAGAAATAGAATTTAGAATATGGATGGCAAATAAGATAACTGGAATGGAGGAAAAGATGGAAACAGAGAACCAAAAGACAAAGATGGACACTTCATACTGGTCAAGAGAAACACACAATATCAATTATCTCAAGAAATTAATGAATTCAAAGACAAAGTCACCAAGGAAATAGACTTAATGGGGAAAGATATAGCAGAGCTTAAGGAATTAAGGCATTTGAGGAGCTTCAAAATACAGTACAGTCCCTTAGAAATAGAGTTGAGCAGTGCAAAGAAAGAATCTCAGATAAAGAAGACAAGACTTTTGGACTATCCCAAGCATTCAAAGATGCAGAAAAATGGAGAAAAAGAACAGAATATTCCCTGAGTTATGGGATCATTCCAAGAAATGAAACATCCGAATTACAGGGATACCTGAAGGAGAAGATGATGTACCCAAAGGTACAAATTCTCTGCTCCAAGACATTATGGCAGAGAATTTCCCAAGTTTTGCAAGAGATACAGAAATTCAGATAGTAGATAGTTTCAGAATCCCAGTACCATTCAATCTAAACAAAGCATCTCCTAGACACATTGTAATTTATTTTGCCAGTGTTAATATGAAGGAGAAACTTCTGCAAGCAGCCAGGCATAAGAAAAGTATTACTTACAAAGGGAAAAGTATGAGGATGACTGCTGATCTTTCCCCTGAAACTTTTTAAGCCAGAAAACGATGGTCATTGACCTTCAACCTTCTTAAACAAAACAATTTCCAGCCCAGGATCCTATACTCTGCTAAACTGAGTTTCATTTTGATGAAGAAATCAAATACTTCACTGACAGCCACATGCTGAGGAAATCTGCCATGACTCGACCAGCTCTACAGGAAATACTCAACACATTCCTTATAAGAAGTAACAGGAGGGTACAACACCAAAGTAAACCTACCCAGAAATTAAAGAACAAAGCCCAGCTTCCACAACAGTGAGTGGCATAAAAGCAAGCTCTGGACTTCTGAAAAACAAGATGACCAAAACTCTGCCACATCCATCAATTCTCTCAATTAATGTGAATGGTCTGAACCCTCCTTTAAAGAGGCATAGGCTGGCTGAGTGGATAAAAAAACTCAGGCCAGATAGCTCTTGCCTATAAGAAACTCACCTTACCTCAAAAGATAAAACAAGACTCAGGGTGAAGGGATGGGCAATGGTATTCCAGGCAAATGGAAAGCAGAAAAAAGTTGGGGATGCAATCTTTTTTTTTTTGGAAACAGAGTCTCAAGCTATTGCCCTGGGTACAGTGCTGTGGCATCACAGCTCACACAACCTCCAATTCCTGGGCTCAAGCGAGTCTCCTGCCTCAGCCTCCCAAGTAGCTGGGATTACAGGCACCCGCCACAACGCCCACCTATTTTATGGGGATGCAATCTTGTATACAGATACAATGGGATTCAAACCAACAAAAATAATGAAAGACAAAGATGGACACTTCATACTGGTCAAGAGAAACACACTATCAACAGATTTCAATAGTTAACATCTATTCATAACATTTAACAAACTCTAACTGATCCGAATGATATGATATCTTCCCACACTTTACACTCCATTGGCAGTACTGGATGGATCCTCCAAGCAGAAACTAAACAAAGAAATAATGGACTTAAATTAAGACCTTAGAACAAAGGGACTTAACAGACATTTATAGAGCACTTTGTCCTAATAAAACTGAATATACATTCTTCTCATCAGCCCATGGATCATCTTCCAAAATCGATCATATCTTAGGTCACAAGGCTAACTTCAACAATTCAAAAGAATAGAAATTATCCCCTGTATCTTCTCAGACCACGATGGAATAAAAGTTGAACTTGACAGCAACAGAAATCTTCATACTCAATTAAAATCATGGACACTAAATAACCTTATACTCCATGATAGATGGGTCATAGATGAAATAAAGAAGGAGATCATTAGATTTTTGGAACAAAACAATAATAAAGACACAAACTATCAAAACCTGTGTGATACTGCAAAGGCAGTCCTTAGAGGGAAATTTACAGCATTAGATGCCTTCATCAAGAAAATAGAAAGATAGCAAGTCAGCAACCTAATGGGTCATCTCAAGTAACTGGAAAAGGAAGAACGATCTAATCCCAAACCTAGCAGAAGAAAAAAAAAATAACTAAAATTAGAGCAGAACTAAATGAAATTGAAAACAAAAGAATTATTCAGAAGATCAGTGAAACAAAAAGTTGGTTCTTTTAAAAGATCAATAAAATTGATAAACCCCGGGCTAGACTAACCAGAAACAGAAAAATAAGCTCTCTAATAACTACAATCAGAAGTGATAAAGGAGAAATAACCACAGATACTACAGAATACAAGATTTTCAACAATTACTACAAAAACTCTATTCCCAGAAATATGAAAACGTAGAGGAAATGGACCAATATCTGGAAGCACAATACCTTCCAAAACTCAGTCAGAAAGATTCAGAAATCTTGAATAGACCAATATCAAGTACTGAAATAGCATCAATTATACAAAATCTCCCAAAAAATAAAAGCCCTGAACCAGACGGTTTCAAACCAGAAATTCTATCAAACATTCAAAGAGGAACTAGTACCTATAATGCATAAATGTTTCCAAAATATAGAGAAAGAAGGAATCCTCCCCAACACATTCTATGAATATCCCCCTGATCCCCAAGCCAGGAAAGGACCCAACAAAAAAAGAAAACTATAGACCTTATCATTAATGAATATTTATGCAAAAATATTCAAGAAGATATTAGCAAACAGAATAACAACACATTAAAAAGGTTATACACCATGATCAAGTGGGTTTTATCCCAGAGACACAGGGTTGTTTTGACATACACAAATCTACAAATATACTACACCACATAAACAGAATAAAAAACACAGACCATGTGATTCTTTCAATTGATGCATAAAAGGCTTTTGACAATATCCAGTATCCTTTCATGATAAAAACACTCAAAAAAATAGGCATAGAAGGAAGATTTTTTAAGTGGATACAGGCTATCTACAGCAAACCCACAGCCAACATCATATTGAATGAAGTAAAACTGAAAGCATTCCCACTCAAATTTGGAACAAGACAAGGATGCCCACTGTCTCCATTGCTATTTAACATAGTGTTGGGAGTCCTACCCATCGCAATCAGGCAAGAGAAGGAGATCAAAGGAATCCAAATGGGGGCAGAGGAGGTCAAACTCTCCCTCTTCGCAGATGACATGATTGAATACCTGGAAAACCCCAGGGACTCAACTACAAAGCTCTTAGAAGTGATCAAGGAATACAGCAACATCTGAGGTTACAAAGTTAATACCCACAAATCAGTTGCCTTCATATATGCCAACAATTGTCAAGCTGAGAACAAAATCAAAGTCTCTATTCCTTTTACAATGGCACCAAAGAATGAAATACCTGGGAATGTATCTAACAAAAGAAGTGAAAGATCTCCATAAAGAGAATTATGGAAGTCTGAGAAAGGAAAATCGTAGAAGATGTCAACAAATGGAAGAATATACTATGCTCATGGCTGGGAAGAATCAACATTTTTTTGTTGTTTGTTTTTTGAGACAGTCTCAAGCTGTCACCCTGGGTAGAGTGCCGTGGTGTCACAGCTCACAGAAACCTCAAACTCTTGAGCTTAAGCGATCCTTTTGCCTCAGCCTCCCAAGTAGCTGGGACTACAAGCGCCCGTCATTACACTTGGCTATTTTTTGGTTATAGTTGTCATTGTTGTTTGATGGGCGTGGGCTGGATTCAAACTCGCCAGCTCCTGTGTATGTGGCTGGCGCCCTAGCCACTTGAGCTACAGGCGCCAAGCCAAGAATCAACATTATTAAAATGTTCATACTACCCAAAGCAATCTATAGATTTAATGCAATCCCCATCAAAGCACCAATGTCATACTTTAAAGATCTTGAAAAAATAGTACTTCGAATCATATGGAACCAGAAAAATTCCCAATAGCAAATACCATTCTTAGAAATAAAAACAATTCTGGAGGCATCATGTTGCCAGACTTCAGGTTATATTACAAGGCTACAGTGATCAAAACAGCATGGTACGGGCACAACAATAGAGATACAGTCTATAAAATAGGATAGAGAATCTAGAGATGAACCCAGCCACATATTGGCATTTAATCTTTGATAAGCCTTACAAAAATATGCAATGGGGAAAAGAATCCTTATTTAACTAATGGTGCTGGGAAAACTGGTTATCCACATGCAGAAGACAAACTGGGCCCGCACCTCGCACCACTGACAAAAATTGATTCTTATTGGATAAAAGATTTAAATTTAAGACACGAAACAATATAAATTCTAGAACAGAGTGTGGGGAAAATACTTGAAGCTATTGGTCTGGGAAAAAAACTTTATGAGGAAGACCCCCCCCCCGAGCAATTGCAGCAACACCAAAAATAAATAACTGGGACTCGATTAAGCTGAAAAGCTTTTGCACATCTAAGAGTACCATAAACAAAGCAAACAGACAGACCTTAGAATGGGAGATTTTTGCATGCTATGAATCTGACAAAGGCCTGGTAACTGGAATCTACAGAGAACTCAAATTAAACAATAAGAAAAGTACAAACAACCTTCTCAATAAGTGGGCAAGTGATTTGAACAGAAACTTCTTTGAGGATGACAGACGAATGGCCAACACATGAAAAAATGCTCATCGTCTTTAATCATCAGAGAAATGCAAATCAAAACCACTCTAAGATATCACCTAACCCCAGTAAGATTAGCCCACATCACAAAGTCCCAAAATACCAGATGCGATGTGGATGTGGAGAGAAGGGAACACTTCTATGCTGCTGATGGGATTACAAACTAAAATAGCCCTTTTGGAGAGAAGTATGGAGAATCCTCAAAGATCTAAATGTAGACCTTCCATTTGACCCTGCAACCCCATTACTAGGTATCTACCGAGAAGAACATAAATCATTTTATCACAAAGACATTTGCACTTGAATGTTTACTGCAGCTCAATTCATAATAGCCAAGTTGTGGAAGCACCCTAAGTGCTCATCAAACCATGAATGGATCAACAAACTGTGGTATATGTATAACATGGAATATTATGCAGTCATTAAAAAAATGGAGATTTTACATCTTTTACATTTACCTGGATGGAGTTGAAATACATTCTTCTTAGTAAAGTATTGCAAGAATGGAAAGATGAATATCCAATGTACTCCATACTAATATGAAATCAATATATAAACAATTACATGTTCCTAAGAACAATAAAACACTATTATAGTCCAGTTCGGGGGGAGGGAGTAGAGGGAAGCAGGAGGGGGGAGGATGTATGGTAGAGAGAGGGAGGACATGAGACAGGATCTCACCTAATGTGCACATTGTGAGGATGTATAACACGACCCCTGGGTGAGGGGCTCTTCTACAAATGGAACTTTGCCCAAGAAGTGAGAACAATGTAACCTAAATATTGTACCCTCATATTAATTTGAATAAAGTTTAAAAAATTAGAAAAAAAATGATGAATATAAAAACTAATTCTTCATTAAGTGCTTTAATATCCTATTACAAAGATTTAATTTTTAAGGTGGCCTACAAAATCCAAAAAGCAAAAATTATATGACACAGTTTGATCCATGCAAAATGATGATATCTATGTGTAGATGCAATAAGCAGTTGCAGGTTAGGAGCTTAGGTATTCCAAACAAAGTTTCAATCCTAAATCAGTTGAGCCTCCCATATGATTGATTATATTGAAAGCCAAAAGAGAAATCTGAGGAAGCTGACAAAAATGTGGAGATTTCCATTAAATTCAGAAAATAAGACTAAAATATTCCATAATAATTATTCTCAAAGTGTCATCTCTAGACTAAACAGCTTGAGCATCATGTGGGGAGTTGTTAGAAATGCAAATTCTTAGGCCTCACACCTTAGATCTACTAAATAAAAAGCTCTGGTGGTAGGGGTAAGAAATTTGTTTTAACATGCCCTCCAGGTGATTCTGATGCCCTCCCTAAACCTTGAGAATTACTGTTTCATAGTAAAAGCTATATATAATTTCTTATTGGTGCCTTCTAAAGAATAGAAAACAATACACTCTACCTAACAAGAACAACCAGTTAGGATTTCATTAAGGAATTTAATATGATCAATAATTTAGTATTCTGGCCTGTGTAATTAAGAATTTTATATGATAGGCAAAGAACCATGGGAAATAGAAGAGATTTTAGCAAAAATTCACAGCATGGTAAGTATTCTAAATTCTCAGAACAAATTAGAGCACTGAGCCCTCATAGGAATTAGTAAATGAAAGTCTCTCGATCTGAGAACAAGCTGTTTAGTCCCTAAAAATAAAAGTAATAGCAATCCCTCAACTATTGCCCCATTCTTACTACCCTACTTATCTATGGCTCATTCATCAGAGAGATACCATTTTTAAAGTAGTACACTATACATTTTCCACTTAACCTGAAAGATTAAAGTCACCTCCAGTGAGTAGACAATTGGTATACACTTAAGACCAAAGTCAAGATATCAGTCACTATCAATAATCCTTGGAGTATCAATGGAATGGTAGTGGTTAGATCAGCACCAGGGCTGCTACAGTTATATAAAAACACTGACAGCAAGAACATGAAAATGCCTGACTCCTGTGTTCATTCATGATGCTGTTCTGATTTTTAGGAGGCAGGAGTATCAATGATGAGCTTGTGAGGCTCAGAACATGTATTTTTTTGACAGATATGAAGCTCTTTTAATGTTTAGTTGGACAATAAGAATAGTATTGATGGGTGAGGTATCATTTGCAGACTATAACCAAACTAACATGTTTTTAGGCAGGCCAGTGAAAAAATTATCAGAATTGGGAGTAGGGAACATGTATTGAGCAAGGCTGTGGAACTTTCCTTAACAGGGTATGGACAGCCTCTCTGGGACAGCCTGGGCGTGGGTTCCTGGAAATGATTCAGTAAGCACTGGAGCATAACTAGGTCCTAAGAACGTGATGCTAGGAGAAGAGAATCCAAGGATGTTACCTCTGCCCTTTAAGGACCTATGATCAGTGGTTCTCAACCTGTGGGTCACGATAATTATGCAATTAAATAATTTTGACAATTATGTGGCAGAAACAGATGGTTATACAAGGAGATCTACAATTTCTTATAGTAATCAGGAGTTCTCACCAGCCTCTTTATTTGGCATTCTACACCCTTTTCATTCCTTCCTTCATTCACTCACTTATACTAAGCATTTCATTTCATGCCAGCCTTTGTGTAAAGCACTGGGAACACAAAGACCAGTCAGAAAAAATGGCTTCCCAAACCAGTTACAATTCTTGAGGAGCAGAACTTAATACTTTCTCTGGGAGAAAAGTCCTCTTCTCTTTCCTCAAAACTAAAGACTTCTCTAATTTCAATTTTCTCCACAAGTTTTTGTAGATGAAGGTCATGTGTTTATAGTCAAGTATTCCAGTGATCCCCTGTCATTTGGTTTTATACATTTTACAAACTCTGTATGTTTTTTACTCCTCTTATAAATACCATCCCTATGAGGCCCCTATTATATTGTCACAACTTCCCATGAGTGTTGCTATGGTTTGAATGTATCCCCCAAAAGTTCATGTGTTGGAATCTTAATTTTTTTTTAATTTTTTGAGACAGAGTCTCAAGCTGTAGCCCTGGTAGAGTGCTGTGATATCACAGCTCACAGCAACCTCAAACTCTTGGGCTTAAGCAATTCTCTTGCCTCAGCCTCCCGAGTAACTGGGACCACAGGTGCTTGCCACAATGCTCGGCTATTTTTTGGTTTTAGTTGTCATTGTTGTTTGGTGGGCCTAGGCTGAATTCAAACCCACCAGCTCTGGTGTATGTGGCTGGTGCCCTAGCCACTTGAGCTATAGGTGTAGAGCCTGGAACCTTAACTCTCATCATGGCAGTATTGGGAGGTGAGGCCTTTAAGAGGTGACTGGGTCTTGAGAGCAGAGCCTTCATTAATTGATTAATGCTATTATAGTTAGAGCTAGTTCTTGTGGGATTGAGTTAGTTCTTGCAGGAGTGAATTAATTCTCACTGAAAGTGGGTTGTTATAAAAATGATCTCTGCTTGCTCTTTCAGTCTCTTTAGAATGCTAAAAGCAAATTTGTTTGCTTTTCCACCACGTTATGACATAGTATAAAAGCTCCTGCCAGAAGTTGCCACCATGCCCTTGGACTTCCCAGCCTCTAGAACTATGAGCCAAATAAACTTCTTTATAAATTATTCAGTCTTAGGTATTCTGTTATAGCAACAGAAAACAGACTAAGACAGGTGTTATGTAATTAATTAATGTTCTGTTTGTCTTTGAAGACTAATAAATGCTATTAATCATTGAGTTAGACTTAAGAAATCCTGGTCTTCAAAAACATTATCATAATTTCATATTGGCTTTCAAACAGTTTCATCTTATAAATGGGCACGAATGTCCCTAAATAAATGAACTTGACTTTTAGTACAGACATATCAAAATCTAATATAATCTGCCACTGATCTGAATGAATTGGTAAACATGGTTGTGACTTCATATTATAAATATATAATTAGCCACTCTAAGTTCCTCCCAAGCAGCACACAGATAACCATGAGAGCATTCACTCCTAAGTCAAAGATGCAAGTATGCAAATACCTGACAGAAGGCTGTGGGAGAGTATCTGGACTGGCTGGTACCTGGACTCCTTTTTCCCATTCTTCCTTCCATGTATCAGTAAAGAGGTAATAGCTGTCAGGATTAACGTGGTGAGAATCTGGAATTTTCATGGCACTGATGAGGTCCTTCCGGAATACCTGGGAAGGTAAAGCACATAGCTTAAGAAGACCATCACTATGCAACTAATACCATTTAATGTTCTTTTAAAAAGACTATCCCCATCTACTTTCCACTTCCAACAAGAGAAACATCTCTAACTTCCTAAATGACCAGATCAACTTCTTTATGGAAAGGTCTGGGAAGCCTGGATTTATTAAAGGGTAAAGGAGTTCTTCCTGAATTATTTTCTTGGGCTCCTTGAATTTTAATCAACAATACAGGTTACTCAAAAAATCTCTATGAGGGCAGCACCTGTGGCTCAAAAGGGTAGGGCACCAGCCCCATATGCCGGAGGTGGCAGGTTCAAACCCAGCCCTGGCCAAAAACTGCAAAAAAAAACACAAAAAACTCTATGAAATAAACCTTTGCTGTCTTTTTTTTTTGAGACATAGTCTCACTCTGTTGCCCAGGCTAAAGTGCTGTGGAGTCAGCATAGCTCACAGCAACCTCTAACTTCTGGGCTCAAGTGATTCTCCTGCCTCAGCCTCCTGAGTAGCTGTGACTACAGGTACCCACTATGACACCTGGCTAATTTTTCGATTTTTAGTAGAGATGGGGTCTCGCTCTTGCTCAGGCTAGCTCAAACTCTTAAGCTCAAGGAATCCTCATGCCTTGGCCTTCCAGAGTGCTAGGCTTATAGGCATAAGCCACCATGTCCAGTTAATCCTTAATTCTTTTACATTAAGCAACAAGAATCCACTGATAACTTATTTATTTGGCTATCACCTCATATTTAAATTCTTTACTTAGAAATAATTTTGGATTTACACACCCTCTGTATATATAGGTATGTGTGTATATACATATACATGTATATATACACATATACCAAAAATTGTAATACTCAAGTCACGTTTGACTTCTGCAATTACAAGAGATACGAGATAACACATGTTATTGGCACATACAGAGCATTACAATTTTAATATGGTTTTTCTTTCTTAAAATAGTATACATTTTTGTATCCTCTGTATATGTGCATACCACACACACACACAAGTACTTGTCATGTATTTTGTAGCATGTACCCTCCAATTTGGGTTTGCCTGATGTTTTCTCATGATTAGATTGAGATTATGTATTTTTGGCAAGAATACCACAGAAATAATGCTATACCCTTCTTATTCCATTATATCAGGGATGTATAATATTGATGTTTTATTAGTGGTTATGTTAAATTTGATCCCTTGGTTCAGGTAGTGTCTTGCTGTTTTTTTCCACTGTTATGTTACTATATTTCCCTTTGTAATTAAATATCTTGGAGGAGATACTTTGAGACTATAAAAATATTCTTATTTTCCTCAAACCATCATGAACTAATTTTCATGCCAAGTGGTGAATATCTTATATACAACAATTTTTACTGTGGTATTTTAATGGTGATTTTCTATTTCCTTCTTTCCTTCTATGATTATTAGTTGAGATTCTTCTGTAAGAAAAGATCTGTCCTTTCTCCCCCATTTATTTATTTCATCCTTTACTTACAGCATTATAGACTCATGAATATCTATTTTATTCTTTGGGTTAGAATTCAGTATTACTGTCATTTATTTTGTTGCTCTAATTCCTCTATCTTTGGCCATTGGGAGTTCTTTCAGGTTGATGCCTGTGGTCTTTTGATTTTTTTAACAACTTCTTAATTTCTAACACCACAACATGCTCCAAGTATGTTTATGTCCTCTAATTGGTTATGAAAACTATTGACTTTATATGTCAACTTCATATCCTACTACCTTATTGAATTCTTTTATTGCTTGAGTTAGTTTTATCATTGTTTTTCTGCAGTTTTCAAGATAAAGTACCGGCTCGGCACCTGTGGCTCAACGGGCTAAGGCGCCAACCACGTACACCTAAGCTGGCGGGTTCGAATCCAGCCCCCGGGCCTGCCAAATAACAATGACGGCTGCAACCAAAAAATGGCTGGGCGTTGTGGCGGGCGCCTGTAGTCCCAGCTACTTGGGAGGCGGAGGCAGGAGCCTCGCTTGAGCCCAGAAATTGGGGGTTGCTGTGAGCTACAATGCCACGGCACTCTATCCAGGGTGACAGCTTGAGGCTCTGTCTCAAAAAAAAAAAAAAAAAAAAAAAAAAGATAAAGTACCACA
>CAUYRH010082172.1:0-27510 GCA_963574655.1 Perodicticus potto
GGCCAAGGAACCCATACACCTATATATACCCTGAGGTTAGAGGCCTAGAGGAGGAGACGGGGAAAGACCGGGAGAGAAACGGAGAGAGCTTCTCTCTCCCCACTTGAAATCTCTCCCACTACCAGGAGCTTTGGTGTTTTCCGTATTCTTTTCTGTAAATCAATTCTGTCTTACCACGGAGGGGTGGAGGGTCGGGGAAATAATATAATGAAGAATAATAAAATACATGTATTTGAAAATAAAAAAAATCACTTAATGAGAAATTAACATTCTAAGATATGACTCCCAGAGCTGAAGAAATAAAAGCCATTTCTGAAGAGCAACAGAAATCCATATTGATTTTTTTCTTTGCACCATCTCTATCATCATTCCCAAGCCAGAGACTCTGTGAAGGGTACAATTAGTTACGTTCCTTCAAATTAACAGATCGTTCAAATCTCTCATAGGACCTTCAACTAAAAATGCTTCTAGTTTTTAAAAATTTTTTTTAAACTATTTCAAATGCCTATTTTCTTCTGGAAGAATTACCAACTCCAACTCCCTTCTCTTCCCAATCTAAACAAAACTTGTATTGGCTTTAGTTCTTCTTTCCTTCCATCCAATTTTATGCAGGATGGCCATCACGTTTGTGTGCAATTTAAATAGTGTGCAAATTAAGACTGCACACGTATTTTATGGCCACCCTGTATTTTGTACTTTCACTAATTTGTCTGTATGTTCACTTGATTCCATCATTTGACTAATATTTACTGAGCACCTACTGCTTGTGGAGTATAGTGTGCCACACAGACATGGTTTCCTGCCCTCTGAAAGCTGATACTCAAGGAGGGGATATATGAGTAAATAAAGAAACATGTCACTCCAGATGTGTTTAAGCACTCTGAAGAAACAAACTTGGGACAATGTAACAGAGCGATGGGAAGTGGGGGGCAGGGATAGATGAGTTATTGTATAGGGTAAGTAAGAAAGAACGTCTAAGGAGGCAGGATCTGAACTGAGACCTGAACCCTATTTTCCTGCTTTCTCTAGGATTATTATTATTATTATCTGCTGCATGATTCACAATTATGAGAACAGAACAATTAATCCAAAAGTCTTCCTTGCTTCAATCGAAGCCTGACAACTAGTTTTAAGGTTCTCTGAGCGAGGAGGAAGAGGGTTGCTAAGCTCTACAGAGTTGGCTAATGTCTAAAGACAATCCTCCCCCAAACGTGTGAAGACATTTTATTTCTTCACATAAAATGTCTGTGGAGATGAAGGGAAGATTTATTATGGTTACTAAAGCTACTTCTGTCAACGTCTTTGGAATTCTAATTAGATTATTAAAACTTTGCAAATCATTGCTTTATATCTAGACTCTACACCTCACTGAGACAAGGGTACTTTTGAAATTAGAGGATCCCGATGTCATAGGTAATGATGCAGTGCCGACAATGAAGTTGCAGGGAAATTCTTCCAATAAAAACCAGTTGGAAAAAGACAGAACCCATTTATCTTACTTTCTCTCCCAGTTTTATGCCTGAGGATAACAGGTCTGCTGCACAGAACAGCAGCCTAACCTTTTCCATTCTAGTAGCTGCATGACGCTTGCTCACATGTTGTAAAGTTTTTAATAATTTGTTGTGGTTATTTAACCCTTTCCCCTAAATCTGACACACAAATAATAAAGTGTATAAATGAAAAGACAATTGAAAAAAGAATATCTTGGGGAGAGAGATGAGACAAATGGCAAGTTCAACACATATGGATAGTACATCTTAGGGGATTTTGATTTATAACCTATACATTTAAAGTGGTACCTGAAGAGAAACAAATTGCTTACTGTTCACTCAGACCCATTTGCAGGTAATAAATGGGCACGCTCTTTACCCATCAAATAATGACTGTAATGCCCTTCAATATCAGTGGATGACAAATGGGTGTCACCCTCTGTCCTCTGCAAGATAACCCAATTCCTTCAGGTAGAGATCTGAGCCCTTCCTATACCAGCAAAAGGAAGTGTATGTGTTGTACTTACCATGATGTACGACACCCTTCAACCCATGGATAATAGGATCCAGCGCAGAATTGTCCCTTGGACTGACCTACATGTAAAGGAAACATGATTGGTTAAATCTGTTCTGGCATCAGGCACAACAGCCTCCGTTTAATCTTCTAAAGGGGTGGGGGGTAATAGCTGTTATCAAGCAAGCTGCTTGGGTCTCACATACACCATGGCACTCACCAAATGCAGGAGATTTATGAGATAATAAAATCAAGTGAGGAAGTCTAAATCAAAAGAAAGAAACTTCTCAGAATACATTATAAAAGGAGAGAAATACCGTAGTCCTAGAAAAATCTTAAAAAGTAACTGCAAGACTTTTTTCTTGCTCTGTTTTATTAAAAGTAGGCCCTAGATGGGCTAAAAAGTCACTGGAAGTCATCAGAGAGCAATCCATCATTGACCAGGTATTTCCACAACTTCTAGTGACTCTGTTTTCCCCTTCTTTTGAAGAAATGGATCAGATCCCTGCTCACCTATTCTCCTTTGTAAAGACCCCAGTCCTCTGGTAAAAGTCACATACTTTTAGGATCATTTCTGAGTGTTATGCAAGGTAAGAGAGAGAACCTCCCACCTTCATTTGCTTCTGGGGTTTTTAATCCTCCAAAAGTTAAGTCTCCTTGGTCTTGATCTCACTCATTATTTCCCTTAATTTGCTGATACTACTCAGCAGAAGTTCTCATTCTGGCTCTTTCTTGAAGATTTAAATTCTATCAGCATATGATGACTGTGGCTTTGGGGTACTTTCAGAGAGAGAATGATTTGCAAATGAAACCAAATACCTGGGATTTGCTTTACAACAATCCAAGAGTGAACAGCAGAGGGAGTGAGTGGGGTGTAGCTACTGTAGACTGTCCTTGAATCAATCATTTATGACCTTGGGTGATGTGTGTACAATGGATCATGACACAATTTACTTTTGTGCATGTGTAAGTTTTTACAAAATATAGAGTTTTCCAAAATCCATCATCTGTGGTCAGCACAGCTCCTGCTGCCCACCCACCCCCACCCCACTTCTAAAATAATGAAGTTGAGATATTGATGAAACTTTCACTGTGCAGCACGGCCAGATTTGATGTTTCCAAGTTAGTTCAGAGGAATTCCCAGCCAGCCAGCCCTAGGTTGAGTTTCAACGCGACTGAAAATTTTCCACACCCTTTCTTCCCCTTATACGTTTTCCTTGCAGGGTTGTTACTCCTCATTTGTTCTCTCTGACAATAACCCACACTCCTCTTCTCTGTTTCAGCCTCTCCAGAAGACAGCAGTGGTTCTCAGTTGGGGGCAATTTTGCCCTCCCAGGAGGACCATTTTATAATGTCTAGTGACCTTTTTGTCACAAGTGGGGGGAGGGCGGGGCTACTGGCATCAAGTAGAAGGGAGGCCAGGATTTCTGCTAAACATCCTGTGACATTTGGAATGACTGCCTATAAGGAATTACCTGTCCCAAGATGCCAACGGTGCAGAGAAACCCTGGTTGGATGCTCTGTGAGTTAATAGTGATTATAGCCTAATGTCTGGAACCCTGAGTTATGCCTAAATTGTGAACATTACTGTATACAACATCATGTTTTTAGACTAATAAAATCATGTAGAATTTGGTACTACACTGAAAACTCTACAGATAAGAAAGAAAAAAAAAGTCAGTGGATGGGAACCCAGTATATCAGATCACAAAGGTAGAGTTCTGGGGGTTGGCATAAGTGTAGCTGCAAATTGCCTGAGGGTAAATTTGAGCCAGGGGTTTAACACACTGGTTAAAGCATGAAATGCTCTGGAAAAGACCAATGTACACCATGGAATACACCAAAATAAAAATTGTATTTGAGGAACTACACGTTTGTACCACTGATAGCGATTTGATCAAAATTCAAAAACATGGTCAAAAATGGAATCACAATGCAAGAACGTAAAATAAGAGAATCTGACCAGCAAATGTGGCCAAATTTTAAAAAACTAGAATAGCATAAAATAAGAGGCCAGAGAAAGATTTCATATCAAATTGAAGTTATAGGCAAAAAGATGGTCTCTTTGGCCAGGTGTGGTGGCCCATGACTGTAATTCTAGTGCTCTGGGTTGCTAAGGCAAAAGGATCACTTTAGGTCAGGAGTTCAAGATTAGTTTGGGAAAAAGATGGTATTGGTGTCCTTGATTCCTATTCATGCCAGTTGGATTATCTATAATTACTCTAATATTTGTGGGAGTCAGAAAAAAATGGCTGAAAATCCCTCTCATTCCTGTCACATGTACCTTTGCAATTTGACTTTGCCCTCCCCCATCAAGGTTATAGATCAACTTCTCCACCCCTTAAAACTGGGATTGTCCACATGACTTGCTTTGACTAATGCAATGTGAGTGAACATGAAACAGACGGAAACTGAAAACACTTGGATTCTGTGCAAACCTGAGACCAGGTGGAGAATTTCAAATTACCCTACCAAAGGAAGAATGATCACAGAGAGATATGTCCACATGCTGAGGTTCACCAGCCTGCTAACCACCAGGCAGGTGGAATGGCACATTCAAGACCATCAGTCTCGGCTGAATCATCTGCAGTCCATGAGACCAGGTGGGTTGACCCTAACCAGAAAAACTGATCAGACTACCTACCAAATCATAAAATAATAAAATGATTTAACTAACTGGATCATTTATTACAGAGTAAAATTTAACCATTAGAATTTCTGTAAGTTTGTGTAAAGGCAGAGGATAAGGGATGGGCTATGAGGTTAATAATATATTATATTTATTTTTAATTTTTTTGAGACACAGTCTCACTGTGTTGCCCTTGGTAGACTGTGTGGCATCACAGCTCACAGCAACCTCAAATGCTTAGGCTCAAGCGATTCTCTTGCCTTCACCACCCAAGTAGCTGGGACTACAGGCACCTACTCAATAATTTTTTTAAGTAATGCACTTTGCTGCCCAGCAGATCAACTCACAAGCTCCTCCAAAACTGTGTTATTCTTTGTCTGTCATGGCACCATGTCTCAACTTCCCTGATCTTCAATCTCAACCAAGGGCATTTTGTAGTTGGGGGGTCGCTGTAGTTTGAAAGCACTCCTTAAATTTTATGTGTTGGAAACAGTCTCCAAGGCTACTGTGTTGAGAGGCAGCACCTTTAAGAAGTGCTTAGTTCTGAGGGCCTCTGCCCTCATGAGATTATGATCAGTATCTCTAGAGTAAATCTGTGATAAAAAACGAGTTTGGGCCCCTTGAAAGTTTGCTCTCTTGTGGTCATGTGATGTCATTCACTGTGTTAGAATTCAGCAAAAGACCCTCAACAGATGCCAGTACCCTATTCTTGGACTCCCCAGCCTTCAGAACCATGAGCCTAATAAGTAGGTGATCAATTACCCAATCTTGTGTTATTCTGTTACAGCAGCAGAAAATGGACAAATGGACTAAAACTTTTAAACACATTTATTCTTTTTTTTTTTTTTGAGACAGAGCCTCAAGTTGTCACCCTGGATAGAGTGCTGTGACATCACAGCTCACAGCAACCTCCAATTCCTGGGCTCAAGTGAGTCTCCTGCCTCCGCCTCCCAAGTAGCTGGGACTGCAGGCGCCCACCACAACGCCTGGCCATTTTTTGGTTGCAGCCATCATTGTTGTTTGGCCGGCCTGGGCTGGATTCGAACCCTCCAGCTCAGGTGTACGTGGCTGGCGCCTTAGCCGGTTGAGCCACAGGTGCCGAGCCAACACATTTATTCTTATCTGATGATATGAAAGCCCAAAGATAGTGTTCTTAATCCTCCATAATTAACATTCTCCAATAACATCTGTAGGCCATGCAAAAGGAAAATAAGCAGGCAACCCAGTTCAGGTTCAATTTCTGGTCACTTCTGATGATAGCATTTGTGAGTCTGAAACTCAGACCTGGCCTCATCTGACCTCAAATAGTTGACCCCAGATTCTAACGAACCCCATCAGTGGGAAGTCTTCCATGATGTATGCTTAGCTCCACTGGCTTTACTGCTGGTCTACATGGCTGGGGTTGAGAAGATGGATGAAGAGAAAGGGAGAGAAAATGGAGATTACTGGTTGGTCAGAGTAACTTCCTAGTAAAATACTGAGCTCATTCTCCAGTCTGTGTCTTGGTTCCAAAACCCAGGGTGGGGATTCAAATAGCATGCTAATAAGTGGATTTCTTCCAGTAAGGCATAACCCTAACTGAAATAATCACTTTCACTCACTGTTTCAATCAATTTGCCACTTAAAAAAAATTCATGTGCATATGCTAAGCAATTTTGGCAGCTTTAAAATATGACAGCAGTGAGAAAGGCTGTTTTAGCAACCTGTGTTTACATTTATTCTCTATCCAGGGTGGAGCAGGCCAAGGAACAGGGTAAATACAGAGTTCTGAGTCAGGCATACCCTTTGAGATTCAGTGTCCTCAGTGAAATGGGGATACAATCTCATAAGGCTGTTATGAGGATTAAAAGTTTAAAGCTTAGAATACAATGCTGACCTCAAACATAGCATCCAATATAAGGGCACATACAAATCGGGCAGCAAGTTCACCTACACACTTAAATTTAAATGAATGTCAAACAGCAATTTTATCCCTGAGTTTGTCAATGAACTTGGCTCTAAAAGTAATACCCTCCCTTGAGTTCAAATATCAAAAGATTTAAATTCATGTTTTATTTGACACACACTCAATTTTGTAATACGCTGCTCCTCTTAAAGCCACAGGAGGAGTTTTCCAAGCTCTTGAAATTTGCTTCCTTCCACTTTAAGATCAAAGGCATTATGCTGTAATACCGAGAAGGCAGCAATTGCACAAATGAGCTTAAAATGGACCAGAAGAAACAGACACCCTCTTTCCCTGCAGAGTTTGTGATCCTGGCACTTACACTTCAGAGGAGCTTTTGTGGCATTAGTCATCTTCAAAAGGATGGCACACAAACACGAGAGAGGGCTGTGAATTAAAGCTTGTCAGTTGTCTTTAGATATAACCCAAGTGCAGAGACACTGACAGTACAGAAAACCATGACACGTAGGCCCTATTTGTGCAAATGTCAATGAAATCTAATCTTCATAAAATGTTCTACTCAATTAATAGCCCACCATAAGGATTCAACCAATTATGAAATTAGTAGCAAAATTATCAATAATCTCTGGAGATGTCTTAATAATCCAGGCTCTACAAGAGGCCAGCATTTATTCCCACTTGGAGCATGATGACTGGAGGCAGAGGGCCCCCCAGACTGCATGTGACTGCATTCAGACATTTGTTGCCTGCTGTCCCTCTCCCCTCCTCCCCGTGCCATTTGGCCCTTGACTTAGAACCCAATAAATTTCAAACTATCAAGTTCTAGCCATCTGCTAAATAGGATGGCCAAGAGAACCTACTTGCCTTGAATCTGACATCGCCAGCTGCTCCTTTAGTCCCATAAATATCACATCCAACCAATATTCTCTTGTGGGAAAAGAGATTAGAGATTTATGCCTGCTGAGAATGAATGGCCACACAGTTAACCACAGCTGTAGAAGAAAGTGACAAACGTGGGACCAGAGAGTATACACAGCCCTCCTGAACGGCAGAAATGGTGATCAACCCACCTGGGCAGTTGCAGGTAACTATGTATTTGCAAACTAACTTGCCATTTCAGGCAAGTAGTTTTCAAGAGGTCTGATTTCACATCTAAATTTTCCTTTACTTCCATGGCTCTTTAGATAAGAGCTGTGTAGCAAGGATGCTGTAGCTTCTTTTCATTTTGACTTTACCATCTTAGTTATTATTCACCAGAATTTGGTTCAAGTTGCTGTCAAGAACTTTCTGGCATAAACCATTTGTAACTTGCCTATTTCTCATGACTGCATTTGAGTAAGTCTTTACCCAAAGACGGAGTACCAACCTTTATTAATAAATTAAACACTTGTTAATAATTTAGGTACATGCCTGTGTTCAAGAAGACAATTCTAGCATGAAAATCACTAACCATTGAGCTGTACCAAAAACACCCTTCTTTTCCTGAATCTTTTTTTTAGTAGTCACAAATACTACTTTTCTTCTTGTACAGCCTATGGTCTGTTCTGATACAGAAATTTCTTTGCTTTCCCTTTTGAAATCCCAGCATCACTTTTTGACTATCACTGCTGCAGTGGGATTCTACAGAGCAGAATCAGAGGTGCTGGTGCATTTACCATCACAAACTGCCATGGAATGAAGTCAGATAATGCAGAGTGAGGCATGGAAAGGGGAAAGGAGCTCTGCAAAGCTACACGACTTTTTGTGAAATTCAGCTAAAGGAAAATAATGAAGTGTGGATTCCTAGTCAGGTTACTTTAAATTTGACCACTAAAATTCTAAGATCACACATTAAGCCTAATCTAATAGATATGCCAAACATTATCGAGGCTTCTCACAGAAGAGCCCTTGTCCAAAGGGAAGGGTATGCCCTGTATCACCATCTATTTTCTAGCACTTGACAGGGACAGACTCCTGGGACTGGTTTCCATCAGCAGAAAGAAAAACTCTTAATTCCTCAGCCCCGGGAAGGGATTAATAAGAAAAGAAAACATAATTATAAATGCTAATAGAATTCACTGCCCCCTCCCCAATGAAGCTTAAGCACTGACATGGCTTACCTACTGTTAATTCATAATATTAATGGAAACTAGTTAATTCATAGGTTATTATTCATCTCCAGAGAATCGAAATTCATGGCCAGAGAAGGCTACCAAAGAAATGAATTTTGTGCTCTTAGTTGACTTAAACTGACCATTCTCTGTCTGCCTGCCCCTACCTGCCAAGAACACCACAGTATTTCCCATCTAACTGTCAGACTTGGCCTGGAGGAGTGCATTACTGGGAAAAGCAACCCCTGCGGGGTGATGGAGGCCGGAAGCAAATCTGTACCATGGCAGGTCTTGCCAGCAGCTGACTTGTCTGTTGTCAATTCAGGTGATTCTCATATTCATGAGGATCAAACTGTCCTGGGGTGGGTATACAAATTCCATTTCCTCTGGTGTTAAACTCACCCAACACTCCATTTCAAAGCCAAAGCAGGACAGGGGGAGGAAGTAGGCAGGCTAGGGTTTCCTGGCAAAAGGTATTCCCAGAGGAGCCACATGGTGATTTTCAGCCTTCTTTGCCTTTTTTTAAATGCATTGTGTCTCACAGCCAAGAATGCAGTGGGGCAACCTTTACAGCAATTCAAGAATGGGTCCCAGAACCTGCCCCCCCCACCCCCACCCCTGCCAGTCTCTCAAAATATAGATTGTTCCTGAACAGGAAAAAAGCAAAAGAGAAATTCCAACCTAACCACTTAGAGGGGTCCTAAGCTACAATGCAAACCATTTCACACAGACACTGTCATGACCTTTGAATTAAAAAAATAAAGAACGTGTGAGATCTGGGGAAGCCTGGGGCAACCGAAGCTTATTTCTGATTGGGTGACTTTCCTGTAAGTTTCTCCAGCCAGTGTGGCAGTGCTGGACTCTCTCTTGTTAATAATCTAGCCATGCACTGAAAAGCCCCAACAATATCAAAGGCTTAGTGGAGAAAGCAGAGCCAACTGTTGTCACATGTAGCAAGTGACTTAAACCAAAACACATTAGATATGAACTTTCACCCTTGTTTTTTCATTCCCTCGAAGCGAAAAGCTGCTGGGGCACTCCATTTACAAAAGACTCAAAATCCAGAGAGCACTGAATGGGACTGCTTTAAATCCCTGCCATGTATGCAGCAAGAAAAATACAAGAGACAAGGTATATTGGATCAAAGGGGTTGCCAGGTTGATCTTTCTGCTGAAAAATTTCCTCCTTAGGACTAGGTAACAGATTGTCATTTTGCATTACTGGGGATATGGGGAAGACTGCAAATAGCATGTAGGTATCATATATAAAATATTAAAAAGATCTGAATGACCTTAAACATCCCTTTATTGTTGTATAAAGAAATGATAGAGAAAAACGGTATGGTGCCTTCATTATAAGCACCCAGCTCTTTAGGCTGACAGTGGTGGTCCCCAATGATCCCCGATTCCAGCTTTGTGGGCCCTCATGTAATCTCTTCCCCCGGAGGGTGGGCTGCATCTAGTGGCTTATGAGGCAAAGGCAATGGGACATCGCTTCACTTTTATGACTATGTTACAGAAGAATCTAACCTCCACCTTGCTAGCAGACATCATTTCTGCCCCTCAGCTTGCATACCCTGGGGAAGCCCACATGATAAGGGACTGAAGGTGACCTCGGGCCAACAGCTCAGGGAAAACTCAGCTCCTCAGCCAAACAGCCTTTGAGAAACTGAATTCTGCCAACAACCTGCGTGAGCTTGGAAGTGAATCGTTCCCCAGTTCAACTTTTGGTTGAGCCAGTAGTCCCAGCTGACACCTTTACAGTAGTCTGTGAGAGGCCTTGAAATCAGAGGACCCACAGAAACTGTGAGATAGTCATACATGTATTGTTTTAAGCTGTTCAGTTTCTAGCCATTTGTTAACCACGTGCCAAGAACTGGGTACTGGAAGACATGCCATTAGACAAATCACAGTGCTGTCCCCTCACAGAGTTGATTGTCTAATTCTAGCTCCCACATCCCCCACAGAGGGGATGAGGGCCCTGGTTTCTGAATTCATGCATCTTCATTTCTTGTATACTTCAGTATCAGCTCTCAAAGGCAGCTCTTGGCAGCTGTAGAAGGAAACAGTATGTTTAGAATCTAAATTCCAACCAGCAAAACTTGAGAAAAATAATGAGCAAACCCCAAACGGAGTAAATAAACATCGATAATTCTGAGACAAAGAGTTTCTGGTAGCTTTTAAGTTTAAACATAGAAAACCAAGATATCCCTGGACAAGGTACAGGGCATAACACGGTGATGTGGGCAATTACTGATTCAGATTCACAGCAAACAAGTTTAGTGCTGTGAATCTTTAAAAATAGTACATTCTGTTGGCGTACACATTCCAACTTTTTTTTTAAAGGAGAGGATATATATATATATATATATATATATATATATATATATATATATATATTTTTAGGATGTTTATTTTATTTATTTATTTATTCATTTATTTTGTGGTTTTGGCCAGGGCTGGGTTTGAACCCTCCACCTCCAGCATATGGGACCAGCGCCCTACTCCCTTGAGCCACAGGTGCCACCTGGAGAGGATATTCTTAATTGGATCTCTAAATGATTGCTTCCATAACGCAGCCTCTGAAGTTTGATTAAGTATCAATTTTCACTCTCTTAAGCAGTACACCATAGACCATTTCCTATCCCAAACCATGTCCTCATGTAAGGCGTTCGGTGCCTGAGACTATACAAGAGACTTAAGCTCCCTGCCACTGTCCTCTGAAATGAACCTGGTAACTCATCCAATGAACTTTATCCCATGAAAACTGCCTTCATGAGGCTACAGTTAAAGCTGCCAGAGCCTTTGATTTAAGAGTCTTAGTTAAGCAATGTTGGGGGTCTGGGGACAAATACCTTATTTAAGTGGACAAACATCTTTAAATCCACAAATTAGGAGAGTTCCTTTCTAGTAAGTAGTAGTCTAAACAAAGACCAGCCCATCTCAAGGAAACACAAATTAATGCTAACTGAACAGTTTGGCTTTGTATTTAAAACGCACCTGAGTTCAATACTGAGTAAAATTAAATTGCAAGGAAAGACAAACTCCTTTGCAGCAGGCTTGATTGATAGAATGTGCCATTTGCAGCAGAGCAGAATGGAAAGCCAGAAAGTTTGTTCCTGGCAATCACTGCCTCCCTGGGCCAACTCTCTCTCCTTTGAGGAAATGATACGGCTTCTTCATAAAGCACATAGACGACTTATTTAAGCAACAGTGTTCGGGATCTTTCAATTCCTTCAGCAGTTCAGCTGGAAAAAAAATGGTCCTAGTGGGGAGTGTAGCTAACATTTAGCCAGAAAGAAGCTTATCTTGTGAAAATTGCCACTGAAAATAACCTGGGAATAAGTAACTCTTTAGAAAATAACACAAATGGATCTCCTTATCACCTGTGGTTGCTTGTAATTATCTCTCTCTCTCTTTCTTTTTTTTTGAGACAGTCTCACTCTGTCCCCCAGGTAGAGTGCCACACCATAGCTCATAGCAATCTCAAATTCTTGTACTCAAGCAATCCTCTGCCTGAGTTTTTCTATTGTTAGTAAAGATGGGGGTGGGGGAGGTGGGGGCGGAAAGGTCTCACTCTTGCTCAGACTGGTCTTGAACTCCTAAGCTCAAGCAATCCTACCGTCTCAGCCTCCCAGGGTGCTAGGATTAGAGAAGCAAGCCACAACTTGCAGTCCAATGAGCTCATCTTAAACAGAAACTTTAGTATGTAAGATGTGTACAGTGGTTAAATGCAGCTAGTTTGTAAGACCAGCTGGCAGACCCATGTTCACTTTCCCCAACCCCATGTAGCAGCTGTTCAGTCACGGGAAACTAATAACAATCTAGTTGTGCCTCAGTTTCCTCTCCTGTAAGGAATCTCACAGGGTTGTTAAAACAAATAAAATGAGTGCTTCAGCTCAGCAAGAGGCCTAACAGAAGCTTTCCCTGGCCCATCACAAATGTTTGCTAACTCAGTATCTCATTTAGTTCCTTCCAAGCACCAACTTCATCTTGTCAATTTCTGAAGCAGAGTGTAACCCAGCTGCTTGGTAGCCTGGAGAGTCCTAGAGGTTGAGTGGGTCAGAGGTCGTCACACCCAGCAGGTGTCACCTATAACACATCCTGTCGTAGTGCTTACTACACCTCACTGCAGTTACCTGGTTTAAATATCTGCTTCCCTGACTGAACTGAAGGCTCTCTGAGGGCAGGGTTTATACTTTATTTAGTCTGAGTTCATATTCCCAGCTGCATCTTGTTGCCAGCATAGAACTGGTGCTAACAAATGTTTGCTTTATGGAAAGAACTGCAGATAGCTAATTAAAGAGGTGAAGAAGAAGAAGAAGGAAATGAAAGGGAAAGGTGAAAAGAAAACTAGCCAGGGTATCTACAGAGTTGAGAAAATTCTGGGAGTTATAACCAAACAATTTGCTTGAATCCTGGGTATTTATTAGCTGTGGCCTGAGGTAACTTAACCAATCTGGGCAAATGGACAAAGATGGACACCTCTGGGGTGGTCCTGCAGGGAAATAATGAAAAGAAGTATATGACACATGCATTAATTTCCACAGGATACAGGGGATTATTACACCATGGTGGGCTTTGGTTTTATATTGTTTCAATCCATGACGAAAAAGTGGTACAGATTTTTTTGAAGGGAAAAGCAGAAAGCAAAAAAGACATAATTTTAAAAATAATAGTTACTAACAAAAGCTACCAAAGCAAGTTTTCAGTCTTTTCCCCCCTTTTCTAGATCAGAATTTGCTCCTATGGCTTAACATATGGTTTTCCAACTCCCATTGCCTTGGTTCAAATCACAGTTCCATTGCTGACATGGTGTGACAGAAGTCAGCAAATGAGAGCCATTGGGAAAAATGCTGTCTACTGCCTGACTGCTTCTATAAATAAAGTTTTATTGGGACACAGCTAGGACCACTTGTTTACATATCGTCTGTGGCCATTTTTGTGCTACAAAAACTGCTGAACAGTTGGGACAGAGACCTCATGGCCTGCAGAGCCAAAACTATGTACTGTTTTGACCTTTTTAGAAAATGTTTGCCAATCCTAGTGTTACGCAAATAAATTAACTTAATTTGCCTAAGCCTTAGATTTCCTCAATCTGGAAAATGGAGACACTAATGGGACCTCTTTCATAAGGCTGTTTAGAGAGTCAAATGACACAATCCACATAAAATACTTAGTATAGTGCCAGACACATACAAAAATTTGAATACATGTTAACATAAAATATTACTATTAAAATCATCAGTGCTAAACTCCATCCATTCAATCATCTATCCATTCATTAATTCACTAACTCATGTACTCAAAAATATTTACTATGCACCTACTAAGTACCAGCAATTGCACTAGGATATACTGTAATACATATATATTAGATGAACAAAGGCAAAAAGCGAAACAGAAAAGGAAGTTGTTTCTGCCCATCAGGTGCTCAGTTCTGTGAGTTATGTTATAGTGACAGAAGTATTAGTAGATACAGTATTAGTACTGTGTCGAACAGAACGTGAGTTTTGTATTCTTTGAAATGAACTGCAATAGAAGCCCAGTGCCTCTTCCATAATAAGCCTTCAAATTATCTTTGCAGAATGACTGACAGATTGATGGTTGTTACAGAAGATTCAACTACCAAGCTGGGAGGCTTCTAATGATGGTGCAGAAACTGCCAAGTTTTATGGCATAGTAAATGAACTGTATCTGTAAACCTCACACACAAATCTCTAAAACTCTAGAAACAGCTTTTCACAGGTATTGTGTGATTCAGATTTTGGTATCACACAAAACAAAACAAAATTAAAAAACTCAAAAGATTAAGAGTGCACTAAGAAATGCGACAGTTATTTCAAGTTTGCAAAGTTCAGGCTCTGCACCTATAACTCAGCAGTTAGGGCGCCAGAGCTGGCGGGTTCGAATCTAGCCCATGTCTGCCAAATGACAACTACAACCAAAAAATAGCCAGGCGTTGTGGCGGGCGCCTATAGTCCCAACTACTTGGGAGGCTGAGACAAGAGAATCTCTTAAGCCCAGGAGTTTGCAAAGTTCAACAGTGTTATAGAATAACAGAGAATGAGGCACATTAAGTAGTTTGTCAGCTAACTTGGAGAGGTCCCCTTTAAGCTCTCAAACTTCATTCTGATAATTTCAGATGAAATCTTGGTAAAATGTACTGCATGCTTTATTGCCTTCTGAAATATAATTACAGTCCTTGTAGATGACTAAAGATGGTCCTTTTGAATAATAACTGGGTGACCAGGTTCTAATAAAAGTCTCCAGGTATATGCCTCCATGCTAAGCGTCTCAAAAGGCAAAATGACACCCAGAACCCTGGAGAGCTCTCTAGTGAATGTAATGCATGTGCTTTAGTGTGAGGACATGGTGACATATAAATTGGTTCTTGTGAACCTTCAAAATTATTTTACAATTATTGCTTATGCATTAGCTTCACAGGTATGTGACCCACCTATAAGTTGGGTGGCAATAAGAGGTCTCATTAAGAAACAAGCCTTGGGGGCAGCACCTGTGGCTCAAGGAGTAGGGCGCCAGACCCATATACCAGACGTGGCAGGTTCAAACCCAGACATGGCCAAAAACTGCAAAAAAAAAGAGAAAAAAAAAGAAACAAGTCTTGAGACACAGAGGTCCTTTTTTGCTTAAAGTGGTCGTCCCATTAGACAGAGGTGCCAGATAAAGTGTATGTTGTGACTTGCTTTTTATTTTGATTTTTAATTGAAGTGTAACATAAATCAGTAAAGCACACAATTATTGAGTATACAGTTAGATATTATACACACACATACATACCCATGCAACCCCAGCCAGTAAAGGCAAATATCTATAGAACCCCAAAAGGCTCACTTAAGAACCTCTAGTAGATACTTCCAAATCCTGCATATATTAGGGGAATCATCCACCAGTCTCTTGTTTCATCTGCTTTCGCTCATCACTGTATCTGTGAGATTCACCCATGTTTATCCATGTGGCAGCAGTTCGTTTTTATTGCTGTAGAGAATCCCATCATATTAAAATACCAGGATTTAGTTTCCAATGATTTGTTGTATTAGTGGAAAATTATTTCTCTTTCTGTTACATAAACGATCACCAACTTGATGCAATTTATGGAAAGGTTTTCAACCAATAAAGCACATCAGAGTAGGATGCAACATTTCAGGGAAGAAGGCAGCATAGCAATGATGTTGAGTTTGAACTTTACCCAAACAGCACCAAAGGCGTGCCTGATACTAGACAGATTTTCATCGTGCCTGATGACCATGGGAGTCAAGCATAAGGACTTCATGGGCTGGGCAGACAATCAGGCATACTGTGTGCAAGTCAGTCTCCTTGAGATTCAATTCCCTCAATGCTGAAATAAAGACAGCACCAACAATAACTCCTTATACGAGACACGAGGATTGACAATAACCCATTTATCAAATAAGCACCCCCAAATAGTGGCTATCACTATAAAGCAAGAGTTGTTTCAATATCCTAAGAGCTTGACTGGCTAATTAAAAACATCACAGTAAGCTTATTTTTTGAGCAACCCTCCTACTTATATTCTCTCCCACCATGAGAATGTGCCTTGGATCAATCCATACTGGGCCTGGTACAGTTACACTCTATGAGTTGGAATTCTTAGATAATAAAAAGAAATTAATAATACGGACTTCAAGCAGATATCTCAGTGACATATTAATTCTCTTCTTTGGGCTTGGCTGTCAGTAAAGAGCAAACGCAGGCCTCACGGTCTTTCCTCTGTTATCAATCACTTTTCACTAAATGGAACTCACCTGCTTATATTCCCAACCCCTTGACAATCTCTTGATACATATGACTGAACAGAATTTTAGTTGGGAATCTGCACCAAAGATAAAAATCCTTTCTAATCTCCTGAGGGAAAGGGGAATTTTTCATGTGTGATTTCAAGTCATCTGCATTAATGTTGAGAAGATAAACCAATAGGAAGGTTATCAGTGAATTTTAGATACTCCGCACACCACCTCCCATGAAAACTGAGGGAGATTAAAACTCTGTCTGGTTGGGAGTCAGGCCACTAGGGTAAGAATCAGGAGGCAGCGTGATAAGAGATGAGACAAATGTGATGACGGCCTGAAAATCTGTATTTTCTTGGTGTCCTAAAAATCTATAAGCATTAACTGTGCCTGTGTACAACTGAAGCATTCAGTTGAATCCCATTTTAACAAAGCTATGGCGACCAATACTAGCCCAAGAATATAAATCACCATATTTATTTGGGGCTATTCATAATAGATACTTTTAAAATTAACTTAGTATGTGTAGAGCTCAACATTCTTTATTCTGTTTCTTACTGATATCTCAGTATAACTTAAACAGTTGAAGGGTGTAAAGTACCTTAGCTACTATACATAGAAAAAAGGAAGAATTAGATTCAATAACAGCACAAGAATAAACCTTGTGAATTAAAATGATGAACTTCTAATAAAAAATGCTCCATTTTAATGAGCAAATGGTCATCAGGGCACCAGCATCCTTGGTTAGGGAAATATAATGCTTTGATATTATCCATCATAGAAAAAAATTGAAAAAAAAATTCAAAAATAATCTATTAATAGCTAACTATTAGATTATGTATTGCCATTCAGTGTATAATATAAAGTAGTTAAAAAAGGATAAGAAAAAGGTATCTCTACACCAAGACATAACTATATTACTAGAGTAAAAACCACTTTATCGCAGAATTTCAGCCTATTATGGTAATAGGTACTTATAAATGTTTTAAAAGTGTCTGACAGTAAGAAGAGCAAATATCAGTAGTTCCCTCTAGAGAGTGGGCTCAAGTGCATCCCACTTACCCCTTTGCTGTAAGGGATCTTCCTGTTGTTAAAATAGGTACAGAACCAGAAAAAGTGACTTGCATTCTCAAAAAAACCCATTTTATTCAAACGTGTATATATTTTATTGATTGATTTTTATATATTTGTATAATTTTCATATAATTTGATATGTGTATGAATATCAAATTTGGTAAGTATATTCTGTGTATATGTCAAATTTGTGATACTCATACCAAATATTTAAATGATATATATCTATATCACAGCAAATGTTTCAGTAAAGAACAACTCCAGGGCAAGTGGCAGGAACTATGTTGCCTTGATTTCTAGCTGGTTGCTGTGTTTTGAACACAGTGCCAGACATTGTAGAGCTTGAGTGCTTGGTGTCTGGTAACAGAAACAGGCCACGTTCTCATACAATAAGTCTATAACTCGCTTGTCTTCCTGTGTAGAGGTGGATACAGACAGGATATGTTACCACTGAGTATCTCAGTAGGCTTTAGAGAGTGCAGCTTCACACTGACCTGAGCAAGGAACACAAGGAAATATTTTAGCATAAGAGGCTCTTTTCTCATTAGGCTCAGAGTGAAATCAAATCTTAGACATGAATCACTACTTTTCCCCCATGAATTGTGATGCACGTGATTCTCCATCATGACGAGATTTCAAGTGACATGGTCTGCTCTAAAAGACAAGTAAGACCTGAACAAATACACCATCTGCTAAGTGAACTCTGGGAAAACAGTCACAGTAGAAGAGTCAAGAGTAGACGCCTGATGCCAAACTGGAGTAGCAACTGTGGGCATGAGTCGCTGTTTTTCTTTCCCATTCCTACAGGACCCCTGCTCACAGACACAAATGCACCTACACGTCCTAGGGACAGAGTTGTGTTTCCAGTTTAGCTTGACATCAGTTACAATCCCTTTCATTTCACCAACAGGTGAAAACTAAAGTGCAAATGATGATAGTCATTGCCTCTTATGTCCAGTTAGGACTTGCAAAGGACCACCCTAGATGCTGGCAGCAATCTGTTCTTCAAATAGTAATAACAACTGTTAATATCTACTATGAGCTTCTAAGAGGCCATCTGCTATACTACAGGCTTAACATTCATTATTTCATTTTATCTACAATAACACCACAAGGTAAAAACAAGCCATCATTCACATAATAGCTCTGACAACTAAGGCTTCCAAAGAACAAGCATTTGCCAAAAGTCATAGCTAGAAAGTGGTGGTGGCGGGACTCAAAATGGGGCCGTGCTTGTCCTGGTACCACCTAAGCTGTTGCCTACCTCATCACAATTCCTACACCTCATATGCATGGCTTCCTGTCCAGGCCACATGACCATGTATTTAATCCTTAAACTCCTTAAGGATTGCAGGGGAAGCCAATATTATTTTTAAGTCATAAGGATGTTCTCGTTTCTGAGTTTTTTCCTCTCTCTCACAGGAAGCTAAGAGCTCTGAGGCTATATTTGCAGTAAATACCAGTCAGATTTCCTTCTAAGTGTAGGGTAAACAACATTTCTATGAGATAATCGATATTTATGGGGAAAAAAGGATCCACCAGGGTGAATAATATCTCAGGAATACTATGTTAGAAAATGACAGTTTTTTACTTTGGGATTTATCAGTGAGCCTTTATTATCTCAAATCACACTGTCAGTTTCTAAGAGGAAGACAGACTTGACTTCCCAAAACTTGAGCACCTGCCAGGAGTGGTGTTCTTCGGAATGTGTGCTGGGAAAGGCTGGTCTAGCAAATTCTAGAGCATCACGTTCAGCAATGGTTCAGCTCCAAAGATGCTGCCTGTCGACATGATTCAATTTCTCTACAATAACTAGACAGAGGAGGGAACACAATTCCACTCAAAGGATCACTAGAACAATTCCGGAGTGACAACATCTTAGATATCATTCTGTACAGCGTACATGTATGAAGAGATCCCAGACTCCAAGCATTCTGGCTTCAAGAATCTCGCCTGTGTAAAGCTTCCAAAGTGAAAAATCACTTCCCACAGAACCCTACAACCTCCAAACCCACAACATTCCACAGAGTCAATTCCAGCTTCATCCCACAGGGCTGGTTTCCAGTCGTTTACACATTAACAGAGATGCCTTCTAAAGCCCAGAAGTGTGTGTATTTAGATGCCATTTCAAAGATCTAGGGTCAGAAATTTATTTTCACTGATTACAGCAGACCTACCAAATTTACAGGCTTTACAGTCCCTACCAGACAGTATTGTGTATGTAGAGAAAACGGGAAACAATTGAAAAGACAAATGAACGCCCATGCTCTTAGGACTGTGAGTGGATTGCACAGAGCAGACTACTGGCGTTCTGGACATTACTCAGCTGGGAAAGAGGAAACGATACAAATGCTAATGGCTGCCTTGCAAGCTCTGCTGCATTGCTGGTTAAGTTTTCACACACAGAGGCCCTGTCTCCCTGACAAACTTGCAAGGCAGGGCCAAAGGATCATTCCTTTCTTAGCAACTATCATAACGCCAAGCATGCAGATGCTTCTGAATAAACCTTTGCTGAGTGGATAATGCCTTCATATTACAGAGAGATGAAAGGGTATTTACTTATTTTCTACTCAATGCAGTCACACTGGTGAGAATACCCTGCACATGATGACGAGACGGCTGATGTAATCCATACTCAAATAAAACCAGTTATTGAGCATGCTGAGGGAAACAGATCTTGGTCATGAGCTGATAGTCTAGTGACAATTAATTCTTCTCACAGGTGGCTTCTTTCTTATCTCTTCTCTTTTAGTTAGGGTCCCGCAAGGAGATAGAAAAAAAAACCACACGGACAATTTGAACAGAGAAAAGTTTCATTTATAAAGAATTGCTAACAAGTAAAAGCTAATCCCCTTAATTACCAAAAAGAGGGCTCTAAGAGGTTCAAGGAAGAGCTAACGACTATTATTTCTAGAATAGAGCCAGAATGAACAAGGAATAAACGAAGAACTCAGCAAAAGGCCCTCCCCACCTGGCAGATACTCCTTAGAAGAGGACACAGATATCATAGAAAGGGACAATCTGGGTGTGGCAAGGGAAACTGCCAGAGGGCACGCTGCTGCCGGTCCATAGGAACGGCACTTTGGACAGTGAGGAAACTCGTGAGATCAAGGCCAGAGAGTAGCTGCCGATGAGTGGTTCTTTGGGTTATGGAGAAATTTATCAGACAACACAGTCTACAGCAGGTCCAAAGGATCTGCTAAGAACGTGGTGGGCTGGAGGTAGGTAAGGAGCAGCTCCTCAAGTGGGAAAGCAATTTGCTGGAGGATGAGGGCTACAGTTGCTGTATGAGTGGCTGAGATAAGGGACATTCACTGGGCCTCCCTCTTGCTGATCAGCCGCTGACAGGGCCCTTGAGTAACACACAGACACAGGAGGGGAGCCCCACCTCCTACGTGCTTTTGCAGCACCCTCAGCATCTTCTATTGACTGAGTCGACCACTGTACCAGCTACCAAAGTGGAATGTTTACACTCAGGGTTCAGTTCCAGGAACACAAACCTGGGCCAAAAGAAAGGCAGATCTGTAACTGAGCAGTAATAAATGGCTACCTGGCATACTTTCCACTAACGAGACTTCCATCGACTCATCTTTAACAGATGCTAGGAATTCTATAAGGCATTGATTAAAAATTTTTTCTCTCCATAACAGAAGGATGAGAAAATAGTAACTACTCAGTACGATGACTGGTACAAGTAGTAAATACGTAATGGATGAATGAATGAATGAATGAATGAATACACATTTTAGCTGTTTTATCTTTGACTGTGACTCTGCTCAGTCTGCCAGTTTCTGAAAGGAGTATCAGTGCTCAGGTACCGGGATATGTATTTTGCACATTTTCTTTGTTATAAGATCAGTTAATAAGCTTTCACCATAATATGTAACACATATTATTCAAAATTCAATTCATGTGGAAAAAAATCTCCAGAGTGGTCTTATCTATTTTATATATTGGTATTTATGGTAGAAATAAACATTTCTTCTAGTTATCAGCTTATTGCTTGGGACGTAGAAACATTTTGTTTGTGTTATAAAAGCTATCATCATCATGTTATCTGTTCTAATAGTATTTCACAAGCATTTTTATGCCGTAGGCCTAACAATGCACCTTTAATTACTCTGAAGCTTCCTTTTTATAAAAACATGGGGATACAAAAATTAGAAATTAGGAGGTGATTAATCATTTTATAGAAGCATGCTGCACAGTATGAGTGCTTTACCATAGAAATCATTGGCACTAAGCTCTCATGATGAACCAAAGATTCTGATTCTATTGACAGAATTTTGATTGAAACATAATCCATCACAAGCACGTCGCCCGTGAAAAGTCTGAGACACAACCAACCTTTTGCCTGTCATTTCTATTTCTGCACCTAACTGTTCCACATTTCTCTTATTCTCAGTCTTGATTGCAACACCTTAAACACCCCTAATTTTCAGGCGAAAGAGATCCTGGTTCGATGTAGGAAATCAAGTCTTTAATGTTGTCAGTAGACTGATGTTGATGTTTCCAATGAAGATAATCAAGAAAAGACAGCTACCATTTTTCTCTTCAATAAAGTTCTTATATTCCTATCAATCCTTATGTTCTTCCTATGCAAACCATTTGATTGCTCAGAAAGGAGACTAAATATAAGGTTATATACCCAAAGATATTCAGTGCTACAGAAACAGATAAAGGTAAAATGATTTTAGTGACACATGAAACCCACAATGATCTGTTCTTGCTCCCACAGAGTTTCACTACAGACATCAAAAGGCCTTTAAGAGGTTGGAGGGAGCCAAACATACTAGGTCTAGAACTAGGAGGGAATTATATATTAACGCCCCATGGCAGACAGCATTTAGCTGCCAGATACCTAGCAGAGTTCTCCCCTTTCCAGGTCTGGTCTGACTTAGGACTTTCAGCACTGCCCTGCTTAGTGCTGAGATGTTCCACAGACGTGCTGCCTGACTCTGATGCTAGGTCCACTGACATAAAGAAAAATCACTCACCATGAATTGGTGACACTATCCCTGACCCTCTCCAGATTTCACCACTGTATGCACGATGACAAAACTACGGAATTACAAAACCTGCCCATAGGACGTCCTTTCCGGTTTTCCTATAGATATTCAGATTAGTAGGGCTACCAGGAAAATAAAATTCAGGAAATTTATTTTAGATAATGACTATAAAGATCAGTTATTGTGATAGTCTTGACACTTGTAAAAAAGGTAGAAAGGATCCCCAAATTTGTGAATGTTACTATAGAAAATAATTCTACCAGAAATCCTCACAATGGAGCAGAAACTGTCTGTCATGTTCACTGATGTAGTCTAAGTACATAGTACTGTGTTCTTAGACATGTATTAAATGAATGATTTAATAAGCTTGAGAAGAGACTAAGAGATCCAAGTTGATACACGAATGTTGGGCAACATGTTACAGGACAAGTGACAAGCTCCAGCTCTCCAATGACATATTCAGAGTTCCACGTTACCTGGAGAAGTTGCAGCATCTGTGACTTGTGCATCTCCAATTGCCAAAACTAGAAAAATAAACCCACCCATGCTAAGGTTCTGCTGTGTGTTCCCTTACGCTAGTTTTTTATCCATCTATAGGCAATTCCATCAATCTCTTCTCCAAAGAGTTTTCAGGAAACCTTCTTGTCTTAAATGCTTCTGTAGGCAAGTAATCTAATGTATACCCGAAGAGAAGCAAAAGTCAGAATGAGGCTTTCCATGTTCTGTCTGTATGAAAAAAATCTGCATTCTCCTACTGACAGTGTGGTTTCATAGTTGTTGATTTTAGTTGTCTATATTAGAAATTCATCTGCAACAACATAATTAATACCAATCTTGAATTTTCTCAAGTTTGATTTGCTGGAAAAGAGATCATGTCAAAGTCTAATAAAACTATGACAGTAATTAACTCAAATTGCACACCAGAACATTAATATGGCTATTTGGCCACTGCTGCTAATACAACTGCCTTGGAAATACAATGAATTTCCTCATTGACGATGACTAAAACATGCTTTTTATCTTAGTGTAGATCCAGTAGTAAATATCTGTGGACAACTGTTTCATTCCCCCAATATCATGCTATAGCAAAGAAGCTCTCAGATCCATTAATAAAAAATAAAGCTATTCACAATTCCAAAATGACCACACTTCTCCAACTGAGGTGTTTTGGTTGAATTATACTGTTTAAATAATGATGAATTACTTTGTTTAAACAACATAGGATTTCTAGTCTTTTTCAGTATAATAATCTTATTATAATGCATTAGAGTTTGAGAATAATGCACAGCTAAAACAATCTGCAAAGTTCTGACGTTTCTGACACATGGTAACAGACGGATGCCCTTGCAGAGCTTCCATTTCTAGTTCTCACTCCCACTAGTAGTACTGTATATGGGAGGACCTGTTCCAAAGGAAATGTTTAAGTGAATTCTGTTCCTCTCCAAAAGCAAACCTAACAAAGAAGTAGGATTAAGCTCTAGTCCACTATTTTAAAAGGTCCTTGATTGCTATAAACACGAACAGCATTTTTCCACTGCACACTGAAACTGCTATGAACAGCCTAATGGTGCCTGTTGCCTCTTCATCATTTCCTAAGTGAACAACTGACAAAATGAATAAATAAAGATAATCCCCAACATAAAACCATTGCCTGGGAATAAGGCGACAGGCCTGACAGCCCTGTAAGTTGGACTTCTCTGTATCAGGCAGTATGGAAACTTAATTTTGGCTATTAGAAAAGCACTCTGGAACTTACAAAGATGTAGGATTTCAGGCCCAAATATCCTAAGTGGCTGATAAAACAAAGCAAAAGGAGACAATAACCGCAAATCATGGAAACACCCGACGGATGGCGAATAAGGCAACATACTAAAATTTCACCATGACACTGCACCTTGGTCCATGAGTTGTGTAAATCAGTCCCATAACAATGTCCTTCTGCCATTGGCAATGACAAAAACAATCCCTGGAAAGCTCCAAATCAGTGTTGCCATAAAGTGCATTTTTGCAGGAAGTAAAGCAAATAGGGTTCCCTCCCACATAGCAAGCAGAAAGCTTGTGCTCAACCAAGTAACAAAAATATACCTGATATTTTAGAACCTGAGCTAACAACATTGGGTAACCAGAGGTATGGCAGAAGGCTGACTGTGCTTTTATTTTACTTATGATTTTATTGTCACAAGATTATGCACCTGATGGTGAGCATGGCAAGCGAGAGAAAACCTGATTAGAATCCTGAGCAATGCTTTATTTCTAAATTGTGAGCTGCTTAAAGATTTGGGTCTACCTGGAAAATCACATCAAAGCTCTGTAAGCTATGGAGAGCACAGTCCAACTCAGTTGGTGGGTTTCCAGGCTGCTCCCCTCCTCTGCCTTGTCCCTGGATGCTGTCTCAGCCTGTGTGCCTAGATTTACCAGTGACAGGTGCCATCAAAATGCAGACACAGATACTATGCCACCTGGCCCCGGGCTTGCTGCTTTTATTCGCCATCTGTCACAAAATGACATCAGAATGAAAAGAAGATGATCTGTATGAGAAGGCAACGTAGGCCTGAAATTTCTTCATGGGGACCAGGAAGATGGAACCAACTAGAGGGTAATTCTGCATTCCTTTCCAGGGCTGGCTTTTCTCCGCAAACCTTAAACTATGGAAATAGGAAAGAGGTTTAAAAACCACGGGACTGGAATCTCTGGCTTTGGAGTTGGGTCACTCTTATTTTGCTCTTCATTCCTCTTCTAGAATTCCAGTTAGAAGTGTAGGAAGGGAAGACAAAACTCTGCTTAGGACGACACAACTGGTGGGGAGCTGGTGAAAGCTGGTGAGTGCTTTAACATCTCACTAAGAGTCATTTAATGCACACAGACTAGGAACAATGCACAAGACAGGCTTCCACATGCTATGAGAAAGTCCAAAGGATGGTACAGCGAGACCATAGTTTTGTGGTGGAATAGTCAGTAGCTGGGCACACAAAATAAAGGAACCTTGATGAGGAACACCCAAGAATCAGTAATGATGTCTATCATAAAAAGTGACTGCTTAGGACCAAAAATCAGGGAGGGAGGAAAAAAGAGCAGGATACTGTATAAGATGGACTAGGAGGATACACCAGGAAGGCTTGTGATTTAACTCCCACTTTTTAGTACCAGTGTGGAAAAATACAGGGAAAAATGCCACTAAATAATCTAAAGCAACAAGCTCAGAAATGCCTTTTCAAAAACTAGTTAACAATACTAAATCTTCAGTTTAGATGATAGCATGAGTCCCAGAGAAACTGCTAGTAGATACCAAGTAATATGAGCAACTTTCAAATTTCAGCACAACACAATTCTTTTTCCTACACAATGTTCCTGGAATGGAGAGCAAAGTGCACAAATCAAAAGGACAATTATTCCTGTGTGGTAGCTGCTGCCCTCTCAGTCCTCCCCAGGGGTCATCTCTGGAAGTAGTGATGATTTATTCTGCAACAATAACAAAAAGGTTCCTATAACCAGTATTATAGAGATTACCACTCAACAAGAACACCATTCAATTTGTTCTCCATTTTTAAAGAGTGGCATCCAAACATACTCAGTTATTTTAGGTGCACTAAGTATTAGACCAAGGACTAAGGACACAAAAATAAGTGACATAACAGAACTCCTTCTGTTAGAGAACAAAGGAAAAGCCTCCATCCTACTGCAAAATATGCAAACATAGGCAAAGATAAATACATTTTAAATGGTAAAAAAGGAAAACCAAAGATAGTTTGAAAACAAAAATTCCTTCTCACTGATAACAAAAACACGGAGATACCTTTTAAAACTTTTTTTGGCTTATCACATCAGGAGAGGTTGTGAAAAATAATAACACCCACCACTCATATGCATATGGTCAAATGGGCATAATTACACACTTGGTGGGAGTGCAAATTGGCAAACTGTTTTGGAAGACTGTTTGGAAATAAGCATCAGGAATTTGGGTCAGATGAAAACATCTGGATTTTATTCACAGGCAACTGGAGGCTGGTGAATAAGATGATAATGATGAAACAAAAGTGCTACTAGTTTTAAAAGACCTCTTAGGATGTCCTGGAAGGCTGAGAGTCTGCAGTCAACGTGAACTTTTCAGATACTTTTACAGCAGTCGAGGGAGAAGTCAGTAAGCGCTTATAACGGGCTTAAAGTTCCAAAGCCACAAACATATCAAAACCAGTTAATATTACTATCATAAAATTAGTTAAGCTGAGACCAACAATCAAATTATTCTTTGGCATGATATAGGCCCTGCATGCAAATAACATGATGGACTGTTGGAATTTTTCCCATCCAATGGCTTGTTTTGGCGTTTTATAGACTAAAGTTCTAGGTAACTTCCATGAAAATCACCCTTTTGAACTAAAAGTGTTGCAGTTCACGGTATAATAGAATCACTGAGACAGCAGTTAAATGACTGCTTTTTTTTTTTTAAGATGGTAATTTTTCAACATACACAAAAGTGGAAAGAATAAGTCTAATGAACTCCTGGGTAGCCCTCAGCTCAGCTTCATTCTTCTTTCATTTATATTTTCACGCTCCTTCAATTACGTTGAAGGAAACCTGCAATCACATTTTATCAGCAAATATTTTTATATGTATTTTTTGAAGAAAAGGATTCTTCGAATGTCTTTTAACAGTTCCCTTTATATTTGGGGTACAACAGTATCACTGCAAATTATACTTCATAGAATATTTTTTATTTTTTTTTATTTATTTTTATTTATTTATTTATTTTTTATTGTTGGGGATTCATTGAGGGTACAAGAAACCATGTTACACTGATTGCATTTGTTAGGTAAAGTCCCTCTTACAATTGTGTTTTGCCTCCAAAAGGTGTGGCACACACCGAGACCCCACCCCCCTCGCTCCTTCCCTCTCTCTGCTCTTCCTTTCCCCACCCCTCCCTCATTCTTTCTCTCTCTGCTCTCCCCTTCCCTCACCCCCACCATGTCAATAATTGTCATTAATTGTCCTCATATCAAACTTGAATACATGGGATTCATGCTTCTCCATTCTTG
>CAUYRH010082173.1:0-61835 GCA_963574655.1 Perodicticus potto
CAACAATGACAGCTGCAACCAAAAAATGGCCGGGCTTGTGGCGGGCACCTGTGGTCCCAGCTACTTGGGAGGCGGAGGCAGGAGACTTGCTTGAGCCCAGGAACTGGAGGTTGCTGTGAGCTGTGATGCCACGGCACTCTACCCAGGGTGACAGCTTAAGACTCTGTCTCAAAAAAAAAAAAAATGCTCAACATCACTAATCATTAGGGAGATGTGACTCTAACCCACACTGAGATATTATTTCACCCAGTTAGAACAGCAAATGCTGGGCACACAAGCAGAGAAAGTGGAAACTCCTTCTCGGCGGTGGGACTGTAAAGCAGCATTCCCCAAAAAACGAATGCAGAACGAACTCTTACGTGATCTAGCAACCTCACTGCTGGGTATGTATCCAAAAGAAAGGAGATCAGTACGTCAAAGAGACGTCTGCACTCCATGTTCCCTGCAGTCGCCAAAATATGGGATCGAACAAGGTGTCCACCAATGGATGAACGGACAAAGAAATCCGGTCTGTATGTGTAGTGGAGTATTATTCAGCCATGAAGGAAGTGAACTCCGATCATTGGAAGCAACATGAATGGAACTAGAGTAGGGACCCAGCTAATCCACTGTGACCTCAGCTTACCTCGATTGCCTCCGAAAAGACTGTTCCCATGAGAGGTCACGTTCCTAGGACCTGGGATTAGACTTCCAATAAATCCTTTAGGGGACATACTTCAACCACAAAAGTATGTAAATCCTTAAAATAGTGCCTAGCATGTGAGGACAGGGACCTTGTTGCTTTGTTCGCTCTTGCATCCCACCGTCATACAGGTGCGCAACGAACACAAATTCATTTTCCAAATCGATCATGCCCCGAATGGCTGACGGAGGAAAGCTGAGACAGGAAGGTGTTTCCCAACTAGTGGATGGACCAGCACAGTGGTTACGGTGACACAGATCCTACGAGCCAATGCTCTCAGTGAGTGAATGATATACCAGGCATTTCTAAGGACAGAAAGGAAATTTGGTATTTTCATTCAATTAATCATCCAAAAGGCAAGATGTGATCGTGTAATATTTTGTGACGAACAATCTAATTTGCTAAAAGGACACGGGAGAGTGTTCTTTCCTCTTCAATGATGTTCGTGTACCTAAACGTACTCTGTGTGGGTTTCAGTGGATACAGGGTCAAGGCAGGTGTGTTTTAAACAAGAGACTGGCAGGGAATCAGAAGACGCAGAAAAGAAGTCCCCGGACCAATCACTCTGCTTGTCCTCTATGACTCTGAAAGGGAAAATGTTTTGCAGTTACGAAGCAAACAAGATAGTGTCTTTTTACTAGTAGTCATGAACTCTCAGAGTTTTCAAAAGTATTGTGTTTTGAAGACACAGGTGGAAAGTAAAGGCTCAGAGGGTAGAGGGGCTCAACCAACAGGCAAGAAGGCTTCCGGAGAGGGAGGCCTCCAGGCCCCCTGGGTAGTGACGGGGGCAGAGGCCAGTGCTCCAGGCCCCTCCCAACAGGCTCCAGGGGCTCAAATCCCCACCTCACCCCCACCACCTGTGTCCTGTGGACATGTCACCAACTCTTCTCTGAGCCTTGGTTCTTTTATCTGTGAAGCCAGACCTTGCAGGACTGTTGGAATATTAAAGGACACATCTTCGGGAAGCATGGTCTAGGCCATGGAGGGCTCAGCTTTCAGAAGCAGTGTCCCAGAGGGGAGCTCAGAGCTGTCTCTCACCAGGCCCCGGGAGGCCACGCCAGATCCCAGGGTGCAGCCTCCCCTCCTTTGTGTCCACCCTCCCCTGCTGGGGCCACTGGACAAGGATTACAACTCAGTCTGGCATGGGGGCTCCTGCTCAGCCTGCCCTCCTGCCCTCCTGGCTTCCTCCTCTGCCTCACCCACCACCAGGCAGGCTGTCCCCAGGCATGCCCTCTCCGCATTTTCCAAAGTGCTCTCAACACGCCCACTCTGTGATTTAGAACGTGCTCTTCACTGGCCTTGAAGGACCTTTGCTCTAGTCTGCACCTGGCAAACTCCTACTCAAACTTCAAGATCCAGCTCAATGTTCCCACTTTTCCCAAGCACCTTGGGAGCCTTCAGCCCTCCCTGTGCTCTTGTGGCACTTCCACCCTCCTCTGTGTCAACGTAGCTCTTTATTCTTGCTCCTGCCTCACATGCGATCCTGAGCTCCCCAAAGCGAGCACCTGAGTCTTATCCATCTTTGCCCCACCCAGCCCGGGAAGGCACCCAGCACATAGGAGGCCCTCTGTGAACACAAGCTGAATAAACAAATGAATGCAAATAATAAGTGTGAGTCATTTGAACGAGAAGATTGCACTCTGTGGCTGAGGTTTTCCATGTTCACTCTGCACACAATCCCCAGAAACTTCTTTGGGCAGCATTTTTTTGTCTTGCTTTAATGTCAGGCAGTCAAAGTCTCATATAGAAGTGCCTCAGAACCTGAGCAATTGGAAGCAGGTGTCCAACTCATGTGGCATGTGATCATTTTGCTTAGGAAAAAATTTAGCAATTTTCTTACTTGCTTGCTTTTTTTCAGATAGACAAAATAAAATCTATGAACACAGAGGGAAAAAAATCAAAGTGCAACTTCAGAGGTCCTTCTGTGGCCTAGCCAGGGGTCACAACTGTCTGGTACAGTGGCCATGGATTCTGGGGACTTTTGCTATGCAGGGAGCTGCCCTGGCTCAGGTAGAAAGGACAGTTGTTTGGAGCCCCTGGGGGCCACACGTGCCTCAAGGACAAAACAGAACAGTGAATATCTGTACTCTCTTATCAGAAAACACACCTCTGGCTTAGCATAATAGAGGAAAACATTTCAGGAATACTAACATTACTTCATTCAGGGAAGTCAGCACTCCACAGATTTCAGCAGGGAGCCAAGTGGGACAGATCAGAGTGACTCCTTTTATTAGAAGGATTTATTTGTTCTGTAAAATTTGGATTCAGTCAGAAGGCCATACTCAAGGATGCAGAAGGCTGCATGTAGTCCCAAGGCCACAGTTTCCCCACCCATGGACAGTGGTCCCTATTATACCTCCAAGGAGTGTGTCCCCTTGGCAAGGGCTTACCTGGATCGAATTCACACACAGCCCTCTGCCTGGAGCTGCAGCAGGCTCAGTGCCTAGGGCTCAGGCTTGGCAGAGAACAGAGGGTGCACAAAGGTTTCCCAAGTTCTGCTTTTAAAAGCTGAGCATAAAGGACACGTATTTGACTCCAGATTAATCCATAGGAAAAGTAAGTGTATGTATATATTTATGTGCATAGAGAAAAGACTGGAATCCAGGCAAATGTGAAGTCATGCTCCCAGGTGGTGAGACCAGGGTCATATTTCCTGATTGTTCTATGTCCAACGCATGTCCTTTGTACAACTTTTCTTAAACTAAGAAAAGGAGAAAGGAATCCCTCTGTCCCTTGTATCCCTTTGTGGACTTTGTGGTGGCGAAGAAAACGTACAAGAAAGACACCCAGCTGCCTCCTACCTGATGATCCTCTGAGGCGCCTCGTCTCCTCTGAATGGTCTCTTTTCACACAGATTTCGAAATTCCCGGAAATTTAGAGTGACGCTAAGTCTCAAGCCAAGAAGGGCCAGGAAGCGCTCGAATTCTTCGTCCCTGAGGTTCAGCAGCAGCTGCAGCAGCAGCCTATGCAGGTCTCGCATGCTGATGATCCCGTCCATGTCCGCGTCCATCTTAAAGAAGGCGGCGTAGGAGTCCTGAAAGCGAGATGCGGGTCAAGGCACCGCCCTGGCGACCCCGGGTGTCCTGGGATGGCCACGCTCGATGGGCGTCATCGATAACATTGATTTTAGAATGGCAGCTTGGAAACCAGACGGAATCTCCAGTTGGTGATCAGGATGGGGAAGATGCTTCAGAGCACAGGAGAATTTGGGGTGCAGCTCCCCTTGGGCCCCGGGCCCCAGGCCCCAGCTCCCGCCCACACCCCCTTCTCTCCAGGCCTTTGCCACTCCCCACTTGGCCTCCTGACGCGCTCCCTCCACCCACTGGGTGGTGACTCGTTCTGATTCCCAGGTGCCTGCAGCCCTACTTCATACTCTTCCTTCTCACTTTAATCACCCTCTGTTACTTCTTGGCACAAAAGGACTCTAGGTCTTTCTGCTGCTGCCTATGTCTGAGTGACTGCTGCCACTTCTCCTGTGTCACCTGCCACAACCACACACACCATGCCCAGTCCTGCACTTTCCCCTGGAGCTGTGCCCAGTGCCCTATCCCGCCGTTCAGCTCCAACTGCATCGGCTGTGGATTGCTGCCCCCTTTTCTGGCCAGCTCATGCTTGGTTGGGGCTTACAATCCAGGGAAGGGCCCCCTCCTCCAGGAAGTCCTCCTTCCAGGGCTCTTCTCCCCGTGCCCCCACAGCAGGCCTCAGTTCTTTCTACAACAGCCGTGAACTGACCTTTTACTGACTGTGTCTGGGATTAGACTGAGCTCCCTGGGGCAAGGCTGGTGTCTTTCCTCCTTGGCATTTAGCACAGACACCTAAGCGCACACAAGCGTGTGGCACTGTGTGGTGGTACGTGCGTGCCATGGGCTGCAGGCGTGGAGCCTAGAACCAAGGTGCCTCAGGTCGTAATCCTCCCCCATCTTGTGAGGAGGAGCTCCTTACTCCCCCTCCCAGCAAGTGTCCTCAGCGAGGGGAGGGGTCTTGGCATTAAGAAGCACCCCCCCCCACGCACACATGCAGCTCCCTCTGAAGGGTGCTGGGTCTGCAGAGGGAGATGCTTGGTGTCCCATGGGGACTGGGGAGTGACTGGGCAACAGGACTGCCGCCCTCGGTGGGCTGCATGGCTGGACACGGGGTGGAGCTGGTCACAACCTACCCGGAACTCCTCCTTCAGTCTCTTGGGGAAAAGTTTCAGGCACTCTTCAGCAGTTATGAAGTGGCTGTTCTGGCGGCTTTTTGAAGTAACCGGAGTCTGAGGTGGAGATGCTTCTGGCCCACTCCTCGGAGTGTCTGAAACAATGATGTGAATCAGAAGTCTCCTGTTAGCGCCAGACTCAACACAGCACCTCCTCCTGCTCCTGAGCTGTGGGACCCGTGACGTCCACTGTCCTGAGAGTCTGACATAGCATCCACTTTGCTAGGACCTGGGTCATGTCCCCCCATCCTCTAGAATGCAGGGCAGCCTTCCACGATAGCATCGCTCTGGGCACCCTGGCACGTTCCCTTGTCCTGAGTCCCCATTATTCCTGTTGCTTATCTCTCAACTACCAGAGGCAGAGGATGAGAATTCTTGCCTCTTTTTTGTTTCTTGAAATCATCTCCTAAAGGCAAAAATGTGTAATTCATTCAATAATCATTACTTCAACAGGGATATCTTGACCTTGCACCTAGTTAGAGAACATAACAGGGGTCTTCAGTACTTCTTGGTAAACATATCATCACATTCATCTTACACAGGGGGAGATGGGCATGCAGGGTTCCCCAGGGGCACAGCTGATCGGCCACCATGCCCTCGCCCTCCCCTAAACTGGGGAGGAGGGAAGGGCAGCCTCTATTTAAAAACCAATCCATTTCCATCAGGTGGGGATCATCTGAGTGTGGTCTTATGTCAAAGCCAGGCCACACACTAGGGACTTGGTTCCAGAGCGGCTCTGCACACAGCACAGCCTTGCCCTACCCATGTCTCCAGGAGACAGAGGCTGCAGGGTGCCCAGGGCCATGGTCACCTTCTGGCCCCTTCTGGAGCTTGTCTTTAGCCTCACTCTACCTCACAGAGGAGACTGTGGCATCTCCCCCAGGCTCATCAGTGCCCAGCAGGTGACACCTATCACACTGCCGGACCCCTCTGCTCTGTCCCCACTGACCTCTGGCCTGGGGCCACCAGAGTCTCCCATGGCCTCTTTGGGGGACTGACGGAGCCCAGCAGGCTGCTCAGAGTGGGAGGGAGGGGCAGGCAGGAAGAGAGAGAGTCAGCTGGGCAGCCAGCAGGCGGAGAGCCGGAGGCAGGTGCGGAATCAAGGTCCTGCTGCGACCCTCGCGAGCCCGTGACCCCGGCTGCACGCTTCCTCATCTGAGACATGAGCACAGCTGGCACATGGGAAACACACACTCAAATGCACATGAGCTCCTTCTCCTTCCCTTTATTTTACTTCAAAAGTTCAAAACATACACCCAGAGAAAGTGTCAACATTCTAAACTCCTGTGGCTTCTTACTTTGCCCTTTCTCAGGTGCTTGAGGCCTCTCTTTCCAGAGCTGGCAAAAGGAAGTCTGGCTTGGGGGCCCTTGGAGACCGACTGGCCAGGTTTTCCAAGGAAACGCGTTACCTCGCTTGGTCACTGCCAGACCCAAGGCTGGGAGAATGGCAAAGCACAGCGTCCCTCCGCGCCAGCCCACAGGGAATGCGCAGCAAGAGAGAGGAGAATTCTCTCCACGAATCTGCGCGATTTCTGCAGCTTTTCCACTGGGCTTGTTTCTCCATCTGAATGTTCTTAAGTGTGAAAAAGCAAGGGGAGGGTCCTGCAGTACAGCCGCTGGGGGCCCGGGGTGCGTGACTCTGCGCCCTTATCTGCTGACAGAGAGAAAGACCACCAGCACCTGTGTCAGGGGGACCGTCTTAACGGACATGAGCTGTAAGTGAAGAAACAGGCTTTGGAGTAAAGATCATGAACCATCTGTGCTGGGAGTTTGTGGAAAACTCTTTGGGGCAAAGTTCTGCACTCACAATTCTGTTTGATTCAGTGAAAAGAAAATGCCAAAATGTAGTCAGACAAAATTAAACCAAAACGTCTGATTGTAGTCCCAGAACACACGTGTCTTAGCATCTCAGTTAGTGCCACTTCACCCTAAGTGGCCTGGTGGCACCACCATCCAAGACTTATACTACTGTGCTGGGCATGCACCTGGCCATAAGCTACCTTCAAATCCTGTCGCAAAATCAAGATAACTCATCCCTTCCTCCTTATAGCCTATTTTTCTGGTCAGCAGAGCATACTGGTCATCATCCATGGGCATTCCAGTGTCTTCCAGGACCTGTTGGGGAAGAGAGGCGGAGATAGAAAGGCATTAGCTTGTCCCACAGTCCCTGCTAGGCCTAACTCCTCCTGCCCTGCTCCCGGTCCCACCACGGCCCCAAGCTCTAGCCTGAGATTGCCACTTCTCTGCCCCCACCCACCTGCTGTTAGAGGGCAGGGCAGGGTGTGCTGTGCCCTGGGCACAGGACAGGACCGTGTTTGGTAAGCAAAGGAAGGACCAGCAGGCAGGTCAGATGATGCTCAGCTTGCAGGCACATCGCAAACCTCAAGACCTCCAGATTCAACTTGTCGCTGCAGTGGCTTGTAGTGGCATAAGTTATATTCTCATATGTTCAAGGAAACGCAAGCAAGGCAGTTTGGGGAGGGAAAACTGTTAAGTTTTCACTTCAGTTTTATTATGACCCATAGCTTAAATGGAAGGCTTCTGTGCCTTTTTTAGGGGCAAGATATCCACGGACATTCTTTGTCCTCTCCTTTGCTCATCCACTCACTGAACCTTATTCCTGATCCCTTCTCTCCAACACTGACCTGCCACCTCCCCTGCGTGTTTTGGGGGGATTGGGGGCACCCAAGAGAACGCGGGTCCCTGCAATGCAGATATGGAGGTGGAATCGTCTGGATGACGCCTTCCCAGGACAGAGTGATGAGATTGACCGTTGTACTGTTCACCGAGCAGACAATGCCCTTCAGCCAACAACCCAGGCTGAGCTACCTGCCTAGTGAGGCGCCCAGTAGGTGGGCTGTCCTCAAAGTATTCACAATTTAAATGAGAAAACAGGGCTTCCAGAAAAGGACAGATCCGGAATTCAAAATGTGTCTGTGAATGTAGGGGCCAAAGACATCTACTGATAGGATGACTGAGCCCACCTAGAACAGAGGATGGAAGGTTTTCTGGGAGCTGTGTTTGCACTGGGGAGTGGAGAAGGGTGTGGCTGAGGAATATGTGGATGGGCGTTGACACGCGTCAGGCGCTGTGGCCCCAGGACGGCAGAGGAAACCGCAGAGAGGAGAGAGAGCAGGGCAGCCCTATGCTCACTGCGCAGTGAAGACTCGACCCCAGGGAGGGAGCAGGAGGCCAGGCCAAGACAGCCCAATGTCATCGTCACCACTGTCATTATGCGGTAACATTTCTTGCCTGTTATGTGCCAGGCCCTGTGCCGTGTTCTTTAGAGGCGCTACTAGACATCATTCAAGCCTTATCAGAGCCTTGAGAAGGGCTCTCTCACTGACCCCATTTGAGAGGTGTGGACGCTGAGGCTGAGGGGTTTAGGGGACTTGTCCCAGTCACAGGCCTAGGAAGTGGCAGACCAGGGGCTCAAACCCAGTACTTATTAGTAACCACGATGATGGCTCTGCTGTCGGCATAAGGTCATCAGGGCTGGACAAAGGACAGGCAGTGGAGACAGAGACGGAACGGCACAGTCAGAGCAGCAGGAGCGCCGTGTGGCCCGTGAGACCTGCCGGAGTGGGCGGGAGAGGAAGGATGGGGCCCCGAGGAGCTGCCATGAGGCCGGGAGACAGGGAGGCTGTCGGGAAGGCTCCTCCTGGCCTCTGGTTCTGACAAGGTGCGGAGCTTTCGCCCCCCGCCCCCTCGGACTAGAGCTGCGGGAGATGAGCCCCCTCAGCTGCAGTCTGGATTTGGCTGTCGGGGAACAGGGTATCTTCCACAGTTTGTGGCGCAGTCCTCAGCATCCTTTTGTCCGAGTGTCGTCCTTTTTGGCGTATGGGAAGAGGACCAGGGAGCTGGCATTTGTCTGTGACAGTAGCCATTGTACCTGTTGCTCCTCTCAGGACCTGGCCTCGGTGTGGCTACCCAGAGGCTGCCAGGGAGCAAGCTCGAGTTTGGTGCCCCGCGGGCGGGGCAGGATGTAGGCGCCATGTGCCCGGTGGGCTGTGCTGGATGTCGGGGCTCTCCCAAGGGCCTGCCCAGGGATCAGGGCAGGAAGCGTGTGACTGGCCAGCTCTGCACCGTCTGCATGGGAGCCAGCTCGACTCTGTGGAGGAACCAGTGCCAGTGTGCAGTGGCGCGAGTGTTCAGGTAGAATGCTGCAGCCCACACAAGAAGCACCCATGGCTGCCATGGGGCTCTGACTGGGGGTTTACTTTGAAAAGCAACTTCATATTTTTAAAAACAATTGCACATGAATTATTCATTGCAAATTCCTCCTGCTCAGTCCTTTCATAAAAACATATGTAGTGGATAGTAAGACAATGCCTGTAGGCAAATGCCACGCAGCCCAGAGGGGCCTGAAGCACCAGGAAAAGCTGGTGAGCCGTCAGCAGCCGGCCCACAGTTGCAGGTGTGCAGTCCCCAAGGGGCACGGAGCGGCATAAAGGACACAAAACCTAGTGGGCGAAGCTCTCAGAAGAGGCGCCCAGCGTTCTGCGAACACCGATGTCTCCCATGCCTCGCCCAGGCCACCCCCACGCCACTCTCATTTCTAAGAGGAACACAGCAGCAAACCAGCTAGATTCGTCACTGCCACCGCAGTCACTGCCACCCCCGAGGAGGCAATTTACAACACAACGGAGGGGTAGCTGCAACAGTTACAAGACGGACTTAAAACATTTACCGGCTCAGTCATTGCCTTTGGTCTTTTCCAGGAGATGTTTCCCTAAGAAAGTTGCTCAGAGTGACAAACTATGTAGTCTGGCACGTTCTGAGTCACTGGATCGTCACGTCTGCCATCCCCTGGGATGTCACTTAGATCGTAGACTCATTCCTCCCCAGACTGATTCCCCCACATTCCACGGGGTTGTTGCTGGAAGGTGCCCGCGTGGGTGCCCAACCATGGAGGTGAGGACCAGGCTCTTCTAAGCCTGGCTACCACGTAGCATCCTGAGGGAACCACCTGCCAGTTCCTACGTGTCACGCGTCCGCTGCGTCTCTGTGGCAGCCGCTTGGTGGTTACGCTAGGGAACCCCATGTGCGCCCTTAACTCTTCACAGTCCATGCAGAGTTAATATCGGGCCACTTCACGTAAATATACATCCTGCGCCCTGCCCTCTATGTTCCAGTTGTAGTCTGTTTTATATTTACAGATGTTATAAACCCCACAAGACAATGCTACCATTTTTGCTTTGAATACTCCTGCGCATTTTTTAAATTAAGAAAAATATAGCCCTCTGGATTCAATTGGATAGTTACCATTTGTGACGTTTTTAATTCTTCCATTAACATCTAAGTCTTCCTAGCATCAAACTCCTTCAGCTAGCACAGACCGTCCCTCGTACAGAGCCCAGAACATGGCAGGCACCCAGCAAATTGCTGTTGGATAGAGCGATTACTAGCACCCCTTTTCCACCTCCATATCCCGAGAGCACAGGGCAGATGCTCAATAAATACTGAGTGCAAAGAAGACGAGGGAGGCTGACACGAGAACACAGGCACCAGACGCTCACCAACTCACACTGTCTTGTCTGGACAGACCCTGAGTCTGACAAAAGGGAGTCCACATCTATGCACGTGTGAGTGCAAAGTGATCACTCAGCCCTGGCTGGAAAGGAGTAGAATACCAAGATGCTGTGAGGCAGGCCACAAAGACACATGAAATGGCCCCGGAGGACAGGGAGGGAGGACGGGACTGTGCGGCTCTGCCAGCTTCTCCACCCGAGGTGCAGAGACCTCAGACCAGATACTGTACTGTGCTGGTCCCGAAGCAGCCACGGTACTTTACCCTTCTTCCCTGACTACTATGTTAAGGGAAGTTCTCTTTGGAAAATGTTACTTAGGGGGCACCAAGGAAAAGATTCGCGTTTATACTTCAGGCAGAGATTTAAATGACAGCCCCCATGGAGTTCTGGGGCACAAAGTCTGGAGACTGTTTTTCCAGCCATCCTTCCCCACATGGAGATCACATGGCCTATGTTCTTTATGGCAAAACAAAAGAGTTACAGGTTTCATTTTTAACAAGTAATGGTACTTTCATTTCTTTATATACACGTTCACAGACAAGATGAAACAGGCACCAAAAAACAAACAAACAAACAAAAACCCTGTCTTCTCTAGAATTTTCAGATGACTCTCCACCTTCTATTCCATTCCCCCCACCCAATGAGATCTTATCTTCCAACCTTCTTCCCACCTGTGGACCAAGGGACTGTGTCATCCCAGATGCAAACAAGAGCGGAGAATTCCAGTCATCAGATCATTTGACGTGCAGGTCAGGTACCTGGTTGGAAAAGGATGTGGAACTTTCAAAATAGATCTAATTTGTGCTTGAACAGAAAATTCAAATACTTCTGGCAAATGGTTCTGAGAATCTTCAGACACACTTGACTGCCTGCCTGTGTGGCCCCCTGCAAGACAAACTCTGCAAAGCCTAACAGCCCCAGGCAGAGATCTGTGAGGTGGCCACACACAGGCTCCGTGTGCTGCTGTGCTGTCACCAGGCGAGGTGCAGATAAAGGAACGGGGCTGGTTTCCTTTTTGTTTCTTAACTGACAGGAACACTGTGAAGAACAAAGTGGACGTTCAAAGGGTACAGAACATCCTGCATGAAAAGCCCCTTGTGGCCAGACAGTGCTGGCAGCGGGTCGGTTGTAGGACAGCATGGCCCACACAGCCCTCCCTGTGTGGCGTCTGAGCTGTACACACTCCCTCCTGACTCCAGGGAGGACTAGAAGCTCCCCAAGAGTCACCAGGAAAGAGCATTTGACTGAGGATCTAGGACTAGCGCTTTCAAATAGTATCTTATGTAAGCCTCATAACAATGCCTCACAAATGAACCACCAACCCCATTTCAAAAGGTGAAGAAGGCTAAGTAATCCACCTGTTTTCTAGAAAGATGCACCTTGCAGGAGGTAGAGCTGAGACCTGACACATGTCAGGTGGACCTCATGGGACAGACCAGAGAATGTCAGCGTCGACCTCGTCACTTACAGACGGGGAGTCTGAAGCCCAGAGATGCAAACGCCTGCTTCAAGGTCACAGGAGAGGAGTAAGGAGACGCTCAAACCACTCTGGTGTGTGTGTTATGGCTAAGCAAAGGTTGGGAGCCACTGACAAAAACTGCCAGGAGAGTCTAGGCACACGGCAGAGGCTCTGGCAGTGGGCAGTGGGGGCGCCTTTTGCATGGGATCCACACAAAGGGACACATGCTGCTCCCCATCCAAATGACCCAGCCTGGGGACTGTCTGCCGTGTTTGGAATAGCTCTACAACAGGGATAGGGACCCTCTGAGTCAGCAACTGCATGCAAAGCCATCCAAAATTCTGTGGCTCACAATAAAACAACCACTTATTCCTGTACTCTTGGGTCAGCAGGTCAAGTGTAGTTTGGCAGATGCAGGATGGGCCTGGCTGTGCCTTTGATTCAGGCTGCAGGTGCCTGGGCTCAGCGCCAGATAGCTAGCAGGTTGGGCTTGGGCTTGTTCCATATGGATTTATTCTGAGGACCAAACTGAAGGGATGGCTACTTCCCTGGGCAAGCTCTTTGAACACAGCAGTTTTCAGATCTGAGAGCACAAGCCCAGCACGGCCATATCAAACAAAGACACACCGAGTGGTCAGTCAAGAGCATGCCATTTGCTGAGTAGTGAACGACAGCCAGGAGCAAGGAGAGAGCAGGTAATGCACGGCGGGAATGTGAGCTCTGCGTCCTTTCCAGCTCTGAAGCTGTGAGATTCTGTTGATTTAGGAGTAATGCTATCTATAACCTAGGAACATGCCATGATAACAGTGTAAGCACACCCCCAAATCTAGAAATCTCTAACCCACAGGCTAGATCTATCTGGTCCCCAAATTAATTCCATTCAACCCATAGTGGGTGGGCCTTCACCACACTTCCAGAAACAATCCTCCCTCCAACCTTGTGCCTGACTCGGGACCTTCAAGCTGACTGGTTTCCTAACAGCAGTCATAAAGTTGGAAAACATCATCTTTACTGCTCTGCTGCAGGCACGGTGAGATGACGAAAATGATGACAAGGATTTGGTTTAGTTTGTTTCTGCTTTTTAAAAATATTGTATTCCCCATAGAAACTAGCAAGACTAACAGTGTGCTGAGATGGGACAGAGAACAAAATGCTTGACCTAAATGCAACCTTCAAAACCCGGGAGATGAGACAGCTTCAGTCTGAGAATCAACTCGGAGGGGATCTTGCCAGCCCTTCAGTGTCGGGGGCATTCCAGGCATAACTTGTCCATTAACCAGAATGTCTGATTTCAGGGGCAAACATCAGAACCCAGCTTATTTTTCCACACATGTGTAAAATCTTAAGTGTTCCACGGGCAAATGAATTCAGTGTGTCCATAACAAACTTTGAACATGGAGGAGAACAGCAGACAAACCATTACTCCTTTAAAGGAGGCTGCTCTCCAGTCCTGGAGATGAGATCTGTTGTTCAAAGGGCAAATGGAAGCACACTCCAGGGCCCAAAGCTCAGCTCAGGACAAACTCAAAAGCGTGACAGGAAGGGCTGATTGTGACCTGCCACGTTCTCCACAGGGGTGACAGAGCTCTCTGTCACTCGCCACTGTCTTTTGTTTTCTCGCTTCCTGACTTCAAAAGCAGATACATTTTAAATCCAGGGAGGACATGAAGTTCATGTGCAATTTAAAACAGTTTGACTTAGTAAATTGCACATGGACACAATGTATATAAATTTAATGCAAGTCTAGGATCTAAATAATGCATGGGGGGTAAGTGGAGAAAATGATTTTTAAAACTTTATATGGTAAACCTAGCCTGAGAGTAGCCAAGAAAATATAAAAAAAGGAAGAAAATTGAGGAAAGACCTGCTTTACTAAGAAGCCATATTTCATTAATATAGAAATGGACGTATAAATCAATGAAATGGAAACTTTCAGATGTAGACCCTATTCTAATATGAATTTCATAAATAATAAAGGTAATAGTTAAATTCAGAGGGAAAATATAGAAGAAGAACCCCATCTTGCATCACAAATAAAAATCCCATACAGATTAAGCATCAATATTTTAAAAGAAATAATAAAAATTTTTGCAAAAAACTAATAGGAAAGGTAAGTTCAGGCTCACTAAAGTCAAAGAAATGCAAATTAAAGCAATGAATATAATTTTGGCTGGTGTATTAGCATATACTCAACCTTATTATACCCAAAGTTGGTAAACATTGGGAAATTAGGGACTCCCAGACACCGCTGGCAGGAGTGAATGTTACAGGGTCTTTGGAAATTCAACACGGCAATGTGCATTAAACATTTAAAGGTGAATATTCTTCTTCCATAAGGAAGGGAAATTATAATAATTTCACTGTAGGTTCCTAGATTGGTGAGGGACGTTGGTAGTGTGGGAGGCTGTGCATATGGGGACAGGAGTTACGTGGGGATTCTCTGTAGTCTCCACTTAACTTAGCTGTAAACTTAAAACTGCTTTAAAAAATAAAGTCTATTAAAACAAATAAAATTCTTGTAAGAAAATCTAGGAGACTGGGAGATGTAAGAATACACCTTATTAACCAATGCTACAAACCCAGAATGTATTTTTTTCTTTATAAAGGAAGATAGATACTTGGTTGTACACATATATAATATTTTAATAGCAAAAGATATAATTATAATAAAAGAAAAAGATACATGATAGATTTGGAAAATGTATTTGTGTCTGAACACAATAGTGAACAAAGCAACAAAGTCCCCGCCCTCATGTGCTAGGCATTGTTTTAACATGTTTTTGTGGTTGAATTATGTCCCCTAAAGGATATATTGAAGTTTCAATCCCAGTTCCTATGAACGTGACCTTGAATGGAAATAGTCTTTTCAGATGTAATTCAAGTTAAGCTGAGGTCGCACTGCATTAGCTGGGTCCCTACTCTGTGACTGGTACCCTTACAACAAGAGGGAAATTGGGACAGGGACACACAGATAAGGTTCATGCTGAGAAGACTAAGGCATAGAAGGAAGAGGCCCTGTGAAGTCAGAGGGAAAGACTGAAGTGATGCAGCTACAAGCCATGGGTGCTCAAGAGGGCCAGCCACCAACAGATGCTGGAGAGGCAGAGGAGCCTCCTCCCCAGGGGCCATCAGAGGGAGGATGGCTCTGCTGAGATCTTCTTTTCAAACCTCTGGCTTCTGGAATGCAAGAATATATTTTGTTGTTTTACTTAAAACAATACAGTAACTTACCCAGATATGGTGATTGCTACAACAACCCTAGGAAACCAATTCATGTCCATTACCCCATCGAATCCTTATAACAATCTGATGAGGTACCTATGACCATCTTCTCCAATGTAGGGATAAGGAAGCCTCAGCACAGAGAGGGCTGCTCCAGGGCACATGGTTATTAAGAAGGAGAGCTGGGATTGGAATCCTTGTAGGCTGGCTCCAGACACAATATTTTTAACAGCAACATCATAAAACTTTGTAAAATTGATTCATTTATTTTAAAATATGATTGGGCACTTATAGGCACTGTTCTAGAAGCTAGGGGATAAGGCAGAGAATGAAAACATGAGGATCCCGCCCTTGTCAAGCTTCCATCCTAGTGAGGGGAGACTGAGAACTACAAGGGAAGCAGTGTCCCTAGGAGAGAACCAGCCTGAGCCGGTGCAAATGGGTCAGCATCCAGAAAGGAGCTTTGGGAGCCAGGGGAGTATGCAGAGAAGACAGGGTCAGAGTAAGAGAGGTGTGGAGACTTATGGAGAAGAAAGTCTCGGGGCTGAGAACCCAAGGCGAGGGATGAACTGGGGGTCTGTGTAATAATGTCTATAATAAACAAACAGCTCTTATTAATGGACAGGAGGACAGAGGATGTAAATAGGCAACTCACAGACCCAATCTCAATGGCAAAATAAAATGATAAATTTACTAGTACTTGATGAAATTAACATAAGTTCAAATAAAAATGCACTATCACTTTAAAACCAGCAATATTATACCAGCAAAATTTAGAAAGAGCTGCCTATTTGCTAATAGGGGTGCATAGAAAAGATGCTATTATACACAGCTATTAGAAATGTGAAATGTTATTATATTTTCTTGAAAAGGAAACAGGTAATGTGTTAAAATAAAAATACAATGTCTTAAACTAAGCAATCCTACCCCTGGCATCTATTTCATGGAAATAAAAGCATCAGTATGTAGGGACACATAAAAAGGATTGTTTAAAGAGGAAAGAAAAGTAAAAAAAGAATGAATGCTCATCAAAAACAGAGCAGTTAATGTGCAGGGCATTGGAGTACCTCGCAGAAGATTTATACTTCTACTGAGAAAAAACAGAAACGCCAGATGAAATACATTGAAACATCTGTTCAAAACTTTAGAGAGCTGTGGAGACAACCAGGACAAAAAGGGACAAAAATCTGACAGAAGAGGGATCAGAATCTGACTTTCTGGGATCAGGGCAAAGGGCTTAGGATTAAGGCGGATGACCCAGGCAGATGGTCACTACTAGCAGACAGAGGGCCAAGTAAGGCTTATAATGGGCTAAAGAGACCTAACAGACCAAAATGAGAGACTTGGGCCAGGCACGGTGCTTGTAATTCCAGCACCGTGGGAGGCCGAGGCAGGAGGATCACTTGGGGCAAGGAGTTTGAGACCAACCTGAGCAACACAGCCAGACCTCATCTCTACAAAAAATTTAAAACTTAGTCAGGCAGGGTGGTGTGCATCTGTTATCCTACCTACTTAGGAGGCTCAGGTGGGAGGATTGCTTGAGCCAGAAGTTCAAGTTTACTGTGATTATGATCATTGAACTCCAGCCTGGGTAACAGAGCAAGTCCATATTTCTAAAGGGAAAAGAGAGAGAGAGAAACACGTCTTTGCTACAAAGAGTACAAAAATTAGCTGGGTGCAGTGGCACAAACCTGTAGTCCTAGCTACTTGGGAGGCTAAGGTAGGGGGAACACTTGAGCCCAAGAGTTTGAAGCTAAAGTGAACGATGGTAACACCACTACACTTCAGCCTGGCAACAGAGTGAGATCCCATGTCAAAAATAAAACAAAACAACAAAAAAGAAATCCAAATTCCTGAACAGCTTAACAGCTGAATGACACTGAGCCACTGTCTTCACTGCTAAGCTTTGGTCTCCTCATTTGTGAAATGGGCGTGACATAATCTATACCCCATGGGTTCCTGTGAGGATTAGAAACGACCAGGCCCTGGAAGAGCTGAGTACATGGGAGCTGTAGCTATGACGGTCACCCCCGTCAGCATTACTCCAGGGATGGTGACCTTTATCATCACAATTATCATGGCTCTTATTGACACTGCAAAAATATTATAGCCAATTATACTTAAAGATCTATAGAAAAGTCTATTCCAAAGGTTTCCTTGCCGCTGAAACTCAACATTCCTAAGCCCTTGTCATTTGGATGTCCTGCAGATGGGAGAGACAGAGAGCTTCCGGTGGGCTCGGAGCGGAGGGCCAGCGTAGGGGCCACTGCGGCCACAGTGTTCAGAATAAACCGTAGCAGGACACGGGTGGGAGCAGGAGGCAGCGAGACGGTGCTGCAATAATCCAGTGGGAGACATGGGGACACAAGGCAGGGGTCATCTATTCTGGAACAATCTTGAAGGGAGCCAACAGGCTTTGCTGACAAATTGGATGTGGGTGTAAGAGGAAGCCCTGAGCAGGGGAACACAGGTGGTTGCCTCTGACTGGGTGGAACGATTCTGGCAGAGTGGCCTTGAGGACACAGACATCTCTCCGATGTGCCCATGTGGGCGGGGGGAGGCTCAAGGTGCGATGGGACAGAAACTGGGCTATTAAGTGGCTGGCTTATTAGCAGCAGATAAAGCGGTAAGACAAGAGAACCTGCAGTCAGCTGATGACCTACAGGTGCCCTCAGGTGAGCAGCAGGCCAGGTAAGAAGCCGCCCCCGAAGTCAGCAGCTGGGGGCGTTTGTCCCGCTTTGCCCACCCTCTCCTGCCTCTATTGTAAGGCGGTCACTTTCCACTCTAATAAACCAGAGTCAAACGAGGCATTCTTAGTCTCCTGCAGCCCTGGGAGCTGCCCCTAAGAATCGGTGCCAAACACTGAGCTAGTTCAACGCTATTAGGCACTGGGGCCAGGATGCTGGGGTCAGGTAACTTGGGGTGAAATAAGACCCAGGGCAGAGGGCTGGAAGGTGAATGCGGCCTAGGGAGTGGACGACTGGGGCACATTTACCTTCCAGCCCTGGCTCCCACACCATCACTTGCCCTATTAAAACTGTCATGTGGAAGTCATCAATGACTATCGGCCACCTGGTCCCCCAGACCAGACATCTGAGAACCTTTCCTCTGCTTTCGTCCTCTATTTCTTAGTCCCATCCTCATTTCCTATCCCTGGCCTCTTTTTTCTGAGTCTTTCTAGAATCCTTTCTCCTTACCATCCCCTTATGCTCACAGAAAGCCAGCCCACTGAGATCTTTCTGTTTTGTTCTGTTTGGGGAGGGGAGAGGGTCTGGGCCATTTGTATAGCTACCCAACCCCATTTCCCTCCTCCAGTCCATCCTGCCTCACACTGTGATCCCAAAGCTTAGAAATAAGAGCATGAAGAGCCCGTGACGGTGCCTGGCGTAGGGCATCGGGGCTACTAATGTAATTATTCTCTGCTTGGAAATGTATTTCTCTCCTTCTTCTTCTAAGTTTGTCCACATGGACACCGTTACATATTAACTGAAATGCTTCCCTTAAAAATAGCGGAAGATGATTAGCTGGAGGGATCATAATTGGAATTTTAAGCAATCATTTAAATTAATTCCTGAGAAGTCTGTGCAGAACCCTTCAAGCTGAGCCCTTTCTGGCAGAAACTCACTAGTTCCCATAAGTACATGTAAATCAGCCTCTGAGTTTCCCATATTTCACCACCAGATTTCTTTCTTTCTTTCTGTGTTTCTTTTTTATTCTTTCGAGAGGAACAAACCCCAGCTCTGTTATCACAGGATCAGGAGAACCTTCACTGGTGGGCAGGGGCCTGGGCCACTTCTATTCCCACCTCCGCGGTGCCAGTGCTCAGGAGATCAGCAAGAAGTGCGTGAATGAACGCTTTGTTTTAAAAGTTTAAATATCGAAACCGGCCACATCCCTACTGACATTATTCTCTGAAGTAATTTGCCAAAGACAACTTACGACCAAAAGAATTCTTTTAAATTATTTGTAGAAGCCTGGAAGTGGATGTGCTTTATCCTGAGATAAACCATGATCCCTTAAAAGCACGTTAGTGTAATAAAACCAAACTCCTTTAGAAAAGAAATAAGTGCAGAGAAACCCGTTCTCCTACCTTCCTGAATTCATGCACACTGATTTTCCCATTAGGTTCTTTGCCAAAGTCAAGAAATCGTTTTCTGAATGCTGGGTCCTGCTGCTGGATACAGTTTCTGAGTTTTTTGATAATTTCTTCTTTGGTCATATTCTTGGCCGGGGTGGTTTTCTCCTCAGTGGGCTTGGTTCTAAAATCGCAAGCAGGTATTTAGACCCCTGTCAACTGACCTGGGCAGGGCACCCAATTTCTTTTTTTTTATTTTTTTTTATTTTTTGAGACAGAGCCTCAAGCTGTCGCCCTGGGTAGAGTGCTCTGGCATCACGGCTCAAAGCAACCTCCAATTCCTGGGCTCAAGCGAGTCTCCTGCCTCCGCCTCCCAAGTAGCTGGGACTACAGGCACCCACCACAACGCCGGTGATTTTTTGGTTGCAGCCGTCATTGTTTGGCAGGTCCGGGCTGGATTTGAACCTGCCAGCTCAGGTCTACGTGGCTGGTGCCTTAGCCCGTTGAGCCACAGGCGCCAAGCCGGGGCACCCAATTTCAACATAACCCTCCCTGTTTGACAAGTGAGGAGACAGATGCTCAGAAAGGGGGCGTGACTCAGGAGTCACACACCCTGCTGTCTTGCAGGGCCACAGCTAGAAAGCAGGTCAGCAGCACCGTGTCCCCATGAAAGCTCTTCCCGCGGAGCCCCTAATGTGGTGGCCTGCCCAGGTTGGGAGTATAAGAGGATACTGTCATCCTTGTGCTGAGATTTTCAACTGTGCTTTGAGCTGGCCGAACGTGGTGTGAGACTAGACACACATGGTTGAAAAGGATATTTTTTGTGAAGTAAGAATGGCTGTAAATTAAAGAAATAGGCCATTTCATGGTGACTAGATCAGGGGAGTCATCAAACGCCCATGGAAAGGAAGGGAGGTCCACAGTGATTCCAAGGTGCTTTATGAAAGCAACTTGGTTTATGAAATATGAATTGTATGTGCTGTGAAGGTGAGGAGGAGTGCAGGAGTGTGTGTGTGTGTGTGTGTGTGTGTTTGGGGTATAATTCTTTTCTCAGTTCTCTAGAAGTCTGTTGGGTCCCATTTTTGCAGAGGGAACAGCCACCATATAGTCATGGGGAACGGGCTTCTGTTCTGTCCCAGCAGCTTCTCTTGACTTTTAAGAACTCCTTAGAAAAGCACACATTTTATGAAATGCTTAATCACCATTGCCTCTTTTACCAGTTTTAGGAAGCAGACATATCTTATCTCAGAATATTTAACCTTTCTCTTAAAGTACCCTCTTTCTGCCCATTTATAACGTAGCTCCTACTGAACAGCACAGATATTCAAATTTCATTAGCATGTCATTAAAATATCCCCATTGCTCCCTATACTTAAGAACTTTCTAAAAGGCTATGACAAAATGAAGTCTGCTGAATAGTGCTATACTTTACCTTTCATTATGGATTTATTATAAGCTATGAATGAGAAAGTTAAAATAGTATCTTTTCATTAGCCTAAACTTATATTTTTAAATGAAGAAGAGCTAGAATATTCATTTTTTTATATATTTACTAAGTATGTTTTATTGTTACAATTCAATTTGGCAATTGTTTTCATAATTCTGTCACTCATATTAGAAAATGTTAACTCGTTTAAGGGATGTGTGCTCCAATAAATATTCCATGGTGATAAGAAATGTAAGTTTCTAGAAAGGAATAAATGTGAACACAGGAATGTAAAAGCTGAGTTGCAGACCAGCGTCTCTGAGAGTTAGAATCCTGGATTCTTGACCCAGGCCAGCTACTAAGTTTGTAAGACAAGTCCCCAAACCTCTCAGACATCATTGCTTTTGTTTCTAAAATTAACAAGCAGGCTTATTCCTAAGATCTCTTGTGTGTTCTAAAATTCTCTGACCCTGACCACTGTATTTATAGCAAGCCATCTTTCTTATTTAAATAGTAAAATATTAAAATACTCATTTAGTTAACAAATATTAAAATATTCGCTTGGCTCTATTTTACCTCTCAGAAAGATCCAGGTGTTCCTGTTCTGCTTTATGAAAATGGTCACATAAGGGGTCCTTTGGGGCAGGAATTGGAGAGACAGTAGGCAGAACAGTAATTCCCAGGGCTTCCAAAAGTTTCTTATAAAGGATGCCTCCTGAAGTAATATCCTGAAACTTACTGCAGAGTCTGAGTTTTAAAAATAATCAGAATACACCCATTAGAATGACTAAAATTCAAAAAGACAGACACTAGCAAGTGTTGGTGAAGATGCCGGGGGTTGTGGAGGAATGGGGGGGGTCACTGCAACCCTCGCCCACTGCTGTTGGGGAAGGGAGACTGTTTGACAACTGAACTGTGGTGACCACAGGAACCAGACATTCTTCTCCTGGGCATTTTCCCAAGAGGAAGAAAAAAAGTATGTCTACACAAAGAGTTACATGACACAGACAAATAGCCAAAAACTGGAAACAAACTATGTATCTATCAACAGGTGCACAAATACAAAAGCCGTGGTGAAACTATACAATGGAATATGACACAGCAATGCAGAGGAAGGAGGTGTTAATATGTGTAATACTATGAATGAATCTCAGAATCTTTATACTTAGTGAATAAAGCCAGACAGAAAATGGAACATCTTTGCTTCCATTTATACAAAGTCCTAAAAAATGTAGAGTAATCTACAGTGAAAGAGCACAAGTCAGTGGTTATGTAGGGCAGGAGGAGGGAGAAATGTGTTGCAAAAGGGGCCTGAGGAAGTTTTTTGGGGTGATGAAAATGTCTGACATCGACTTGTGATGGTCTTACAGACACATGATGAGTTTCATCACACTGTATCATTTAAACACCGATAGCTACCGTATATAGAGTATGCCACAATAAAGATACAATCAATTAAAAAAAGAGAGTTTTTTTAAAGTATAAATGTTGGTATGGATTTGTGTAAGAATTTATATTGGAATTTTAGCATATGCAAATATTTTAGCAAAATGTAGGAAACCACTAATATGTCAGGATTAATTTCTTTTTGAAAATTTTGTTAAGATTTTTCTAATCATAAAGTTGTACTTCCTTATTCATGCAAATTTGATAAAGTCTGAGGATCTAAACAAAATTTTACATAGTCATTAAAATCTGTAGGACAACAGAAACAGCAGATCAGGTGAGTAGGGAGGGTGTTCCAATACAGTTATTTGTTTACTGGCTAAAACCTCCCTTATAGACAGTGCTGCATGAGCTGGTGCATTGTTGTGATGCAAGAGCCATGAGTTGTTGCCATAATTTTCAGTTAAGATTTTCCAAACTGTTTCTGTATCAGTGTTTACTTGGTCTATACACAATCTTAGTTTTAGTCTTCTCACAGTCAGGTGATGACTTTGACACACAATTTGATGAATATTTGTAATGTTTTCATTAATTCTGATCGTATTGACTGCCCTGACCTCTCCTCATCAGTGAGGCTTTCTCTTCCCTCAGAAAAATGTTTAATCCTTTAAATATGCAGTAAGAACTGGATAAAATGCAAATGTGTGAGCCAGGCACACCAATCCCCTCCTGATCAGTGAAGCTTTGCTCCACCCCTCCTCTGCTTATAAATCCTTCCTTTCCTACACAACCTAGCCACTTAAAGAATGAGTTAGAACTCAGACTTTACCTTATAAATGCAAACAATGTAACCTAATCATATACCCTCATATGAATCTGAAATAAAACATGAGTTGGGCATGAAACGAGATACAATGGCCAATAACTACCCAGTAGATTGACTTGTGTTTCACTTAGACTCAATGTAATGTAAATAAAATCAACAAATATGATTTCTCACATTTCAATCAGAAGGACTAGAAGAGAATTAAAATCATATTCTTTTCTTGATTCAATTGGATTCCCCCCTCAAAGAAGCTCCCCCAGTCACTGCCCTCACTTTGGGAACCCTGGACCAGACGGCCTGTGGGGTCGTCCCCGTCTCAGTTGTGCGAGAGCACGTCCGAGAAGACAGTGAGGTGGTGACAAGGGGCCCAGCGTCCTCTGCAGACTCGAGGGTTCTGAGTGATAGGTTCTCCAGGTCATCTGCAAAGAAGGAAGCAACCAGGCTCTCTGCACCCCAGAGGAGACGTGTGGGGGGTGAATAGTCTCTCGGGAGGAACCAGAGGGGCCTGCTCTCTACTTTTCTTCCTGTCCCTATTCTGTCATTTAACGTCTGTCCCCCTCCAGCTTCAGCTCATCCACCACTAGTGACGTTTACACTAAGGGGCTAAGAAATTGGGATTCGAGCTGCTGTCATGGGATGACAGCCACAGCTGGACACCTTGGGAGGAAAAGCCACACGACCACTGAGGGGACAGATTTCCTTGTTCTGACCCCACTGGGAGAGGTGAGCAGTCAGCAAGAACCAGCTGTGGCCTGAATATCACATTTCTTGGCCCACAAATAAAATGCTGAGAACTATGCTCTGTCGTAACTATGACTGATCTTCGCCTATATAATAGTTTCATTATGTAAAATTGACAGTAGTTAGTTGATTATATGTTAAAACCACAAGAAACTCTTGATGGTGATGTTCTGACTGTCAGAGCTCAACATATTTAACTGTAGCAACTAAAACAAAAGAACTGTCATCATTCAGCAAGAGCTGAGATAAAGCTGGGTGCAGTGGCTCACATGTGTATGTAACCAGCACTCTGGGAGGCCAAGGCCAGTGGACTGCCTGAGCTCAGGAGTTACAGACCAGCTTGAGCAAGAGTGAGACCCTGTCTCTAAAAAAAAACAGCTGGGCGTTGTGGCTGGCACGTGTGGTCCCAGCTACTCAGGAGGCTGAGGCAAGAGTATCGCTTAAGCCCAAGAGTGTGAGGTTGCTGTGAGCTGACACCCCAGCACTCTACCCAGGGTGACAAAGTGAGGCTCTGTCTCAAAAAAATAATAATAATAAAAAGAAAAAGAAAAACAGGTAGATTAAATCCTTGCAATTTGAACACCACTATATTACTTAAAAATACAGATATTTGCTCCTCCCCCCACAAAATAGAAAAGAACACATGTGCCCTGGAAGGCAGGGCTCCCTACCCACTTTGAGGCTTGGAGTGGGTATTTAACTTGTCCATAGAAAGAAATAAGACTAGTTAGTTACCTTACATACCTTCCTAGTTAGTTAGTGGTAAGGACTAAATCATATAATACATGTTGAATTCTTAACCAATGTGCAACACTTAGTAAGAGTTAAATAAATAGCCACTGTTATCAATATTGTCTATTAATACTGCAAAAATACACAAAGGTTTAGAATTATGGAACAGATTTGATGAAAAATGTGAAATGAATTACTTACCTCATGAAATGTTTGTTTGTTAAAAATGGGCAGAATATAAGCATGATTCTCTTGAAATTACTTCGACCAATAAGCCCTGTGTCTCCAGCGTCAGATGTTCGCAGCATGCTGTAAAAAGCCTGTGGATTCCTGTTAATGGCCTCACGAATGGCTTCTTCTACCTGACATAAAAACCAAACACATCTCCTAAGTGCCCATTTGTAAACCATGTGATCTCACCCTCAGACCACAAGGGAGGCATCGGCAAAGAGGAAGCAGGCGTTACTTATAGAATCCCAAGCCAGGAGGAGAGGTGTCTTAGAGTCTGTATGGGAGGATATTTTCCTCATTTAATTGGGAAAGGAAAGAGGACATATATAAATAAAATCATGAAAGGCAAGAGGAGCTTTGGGGGCATGTGGACCTGGACTTAAGTCCAGCTCTGCCCTTGATTGGCCAATAGGTTGGAGACCTTCAACGAGTCTACCCTCTGGTACCCATTCGAAAATGGGGATAGTAACTCTTAACTTGTACTAATTTAAGAAGAAAAAGTAGCATGGTGGCTCACTTGTGAGTCGAGCACTTTGGGAGGCTGTGGTGGGTGGATCGCCTGAGCTCAGGAGATTGAGATGAACCTGGAGCAGGAGCGAGACCCTGTCTCTACTAAAAACAGAAAAATTAGCTGGGCATTGAGTCAGGAGCCTGTTGTTCTAGTTACTGGGGAGGCTGAGGCAGGAGGATTACTGGAACCCAAGAGTCTGAGGTTGCTATAAACTAAGCTGATGCCATGACACTCGACCCAGGGCAACAGAGAGAGACTCTATCTCAAAAAAAAAAAAAAAAAAAAAGAAGACGAAGAAGAAAAGAAAGCACAACAAACATGAAAAGATCATTACCTAGAAATTAAATACATGCAAGTAGAAGAATAACCAGATGGCATTTTTGCCTATCAGCATTGCCAATTGCCACACCAGCAGGGGTTTCAGCAATGGTGAGGGTATACGTTAATTTAACTTTCTGCAAGGCATTTTGCCTCACTTGGATAATATTGGATGATTTGATAATTTACAGACCACAGAGTGACAACAGGGCCACTGGGCAGAGAAAGGGCGGCTAGTGGGCAGGGCAGAAGGCAACTTCTTTTCACTGTATTCCCTTTATTACCCTTTGCAGCTTTTGCATTTTGTATAATATTTCATACATATATTCCTCTTCAAAAATAATTAATGAAATAAAACATATGGTCTTTGACACGATAATTCCATTTCTAGAAATGTATACTAAAGAAATAATTGGAGAGTAATGCAAAAAAAAAAAGGTAACAAAGTATTCACTGTAGCAAAATTTTAAAAACAAGCAAACAAACAAAAAATGAACATCTAGATTTATAACAACAGAGAATAGCTACTTGGTATCTCTTAAAGTTATATAGCAGAATTTTTATTGACATTAAACATTAATAATACATGAATAAATGACAACAAAAACTAACAAGTCCCCATTACATTAATTATGTAATCTCTCATTTCAATAAAATAGACACAATATACAAAGGTATGTATCCAAGCTCATGAGAGTGTATAAATCAAGTAGGTACAGGTTTTTGTATATCAATTATACCTCAATAAAGTTGTCTTTTAAAAAGTGTGTGCATATATATTTGTAAGTTGGAAGAATATACAACAAAGTATAACAGTAACAATCCCTTGTCACCACTAGAATTAGTGGTTAGGTGGTATTTTTCATATTCTTCTCTTTGCATATCTGTGTTTTCTAATTTTTCCAATTCATTCATTCATACTAATTCATTCGTTCAGCAAATAGCTGTGCGAGTGTGCTTGGCGCTGGCCTCCGCCCTGGTACAGGGGCACTGGTAACTGCAAGGTCTCCGCCTTCATGGAGACAGACTCAACAGGACACAAACTGACCCTGCAATAGGTGCTGGGGGCACAAGTGAGGTGGGTAACTAGAAGGTTGGACTTCTCCAGAGACGTTGGGGAGGGTCCCTGCTTGGGACCAGGGTACACTGGGCTCTAGAGATGGCACCGTAGGTCCAGGGGAGCAGGGAGGAACCGGAGGCAGCGAATGCAGGACAGGCCTGGCCTGGGAGGAGGCAGCAAGAGCCCAACGAACTGAAGAAGGGGCCTCCAATAAGGTGGCACCTCGCAGGCCACGTTAGGAAGTTATGGTTTATCCCACAAGCCACTGAAAGGGTTTAAGCATATAAATCAGCCATGATCTGATTTATAGCAAGCAAAGATCACATTACTTGCCACGTGGAGAGAAGACTGCTTATGTGTCTATATTTTGTTTTTAAAGAAAAGAGATTCTAAACATCTTACGTGCATTATCCTGTTAAATTTCCATAACAATCGTACTAGGTACTACCATTATCAACCTTGCTTTACAGAACAAAAAATGAGTCTTAAAGAGATAAATTGATTGCCCATTTCCCAGTGTGAGGTGGAGGTAGGGAGGTGAAGGCAGGTGTTAGAGCTCCCAGCCGAGCTGACAACCTCTATGCCCGGCGACTGGACTAGCAGGAAACTGGGTCAGGGCACATGTCCAGGCTTTCATATATCACAGCACTGCCTGGGTGTATAGGACAGGTATGAGATCTAACCAACATTTTACTGTCAACCTATTCCCATCCATTTTCTAACAACACAGATCATGGGACCTTTCATATTTAAAAGAAATTATATACATACATACATACATACATACATATGCGCCCAGGACCACAGACATGCCCATCCCCTTTGGGCCAGCATTTCCACTTGCATGCATCTACTCTAAGGAAACATCTGCCTGTGAACGAAGACCTCCTGCAAAGACGGCTGACACGTGTTATCCTCCACCGAGGAAGTGAGCAGACGAAAGCCCAAAGGCCCAGAGACAAGTGCATGCAGAGAACACTCCTGAGCCACTGCAAATCATGCTGTGGTGTGTTTTTAATGGCATGGGGTGTGGGGGGAACGCTCATCACATAATGTGAAGTTGAACAAAAGGGGACATGAAATCGTACAAATAACGAGTTCAACCATGCTTTTAAAATGTGCATACGCCACACACAAAGAATAAAAGGAAATTTGTCGAAGTGTCAGCAGTGGGTGTCTCTGGGCGTCTGGATTTGTATCATTATTTCCACCTTTGTAGTTTTGGATATTTCCTAAATATTTTACACTGAATGTCTGTTGTGTAATCACAAAACATTTGAATGTACTATGTAATATGATCTATTAAAATTACCTCGGAAATGTTGGGAGAAAATTTCTAGATGTACCAAGAAAAGGTAATTTAAACATGGCATTTTCACTCCGACAAACTGCTCCATTTTCAACCAAGAAGAAGTATGCCCCAACTCTCCACAAGGTCATGACGCAAACCCACAGCAGGTGGGAAGGATTCATTGATGATGGATTCATCCTATTTTGCACAGGAGCCATCAGAATAGAAGGCAGCTGGCTTCAGTTAAACTGAGGTAATACTATCCCCACAGCAAGGAACCCGCCTCAGATCCATTCGGCAGAAACGTCTTTGGGGACTATTGCATCTCTTGATATTACTAGTTTGATTTTGATTTATATGCATGCCACCTTCATAAATCAAAAATTAAAAGCTAATTTGTCCCTGCTAAAAGATGCCTTTAACAGACATTTCACCAAGACTCTGTTAAAGCCTGCTGCGTGCGTTATCTGAAATTAATCTGATTTTTGGAGTTCTTAAAATGTTTTAATGCTAACAGCTATTAAAGTTACAGAAGCATTTCTAAGAAGAAAACTGCCAGCTTTTTACTTAAGGCCAGTATTAGTCACTAGAAGCAATCAATGAGGAATTTTTTTGGAGGGGGTGGAGGGGTATCGCCTTATTTCTTTCTTTCCTTTTTTTTTTTTTTTTTTTTTAACAAATGAACAGTTTATTAAGAATTAAACAAAGGTATGATGGGATACAGTACAAGCAAGACACTCAAGATAGGTATAATAGTACTACTCACACAGAAAGCAATTACTTAAGATGAAACAGCACAGGGTACAAAGCCCCAAAGGTACGAATGAGAACCAGAGTCGTCATTTACAGGAAGCCGTGGTAGGAAGAGAAGTGATGTCCTGGGCATGAAAGCCTCCCATTCAGGAACAGGTTTTTAGAAATGTCAGATACCATCTTTCGATAAGATTTAGAAACCAAAAGTTAAAATCTACCAACTCTTACAACACTTAACTCTTACTTAAAATGGAAATGAGTTCAGTTGAAAGCATGGGTATTCATTTCATTTATTTAAAGCATATTTCACCTGCATCTCTTAGTCTGCTAAGAAGAATCAAGTTTCCTGCCGTAAAGAAAACCAAACAAAGTTATTCTAGACTCACCTTCGGGTTCTCTTCAAGCAGATCGATGAATGTGCAGACCTGGACCATCCCGGTGCCCCCGGGGTCCAGCGTTTGCATTAGCTCTTTGAAATCCACATCGCTTAATTTTACAACCGTGTTATTTAGGATATGTCGCAATTCTTGCTCTGTTATCTGTCCATCAGATTTCTGAGCATGGAAGTGTATATATGAGGGAATTATAAAAAAAGAGAAAAGGAAGGAAAAGCATTGTGAATATTTAGCATCGTTTAATAAAGAGTAAGCTGTGGCCACACAGAATTATGATTTGAAACACAAATCTTTCAACTGATGGATCATTCTACAGAACACATGTGCCACGCGCAGGGGTGGAAGGATGGAATGGATTGCTAGAACTTACCAAGAGCAGTTCCTACAATGTTCTCTGTCAGGACACAACCAAGAGGAGTGGGGCCCACTTCTCAGACGCAGGCTGACCCCTGTCCCAGGGGCTTGGGTAGCTCGGGCAGTTCCTCCCTCCCCAGCCCCACCTGCCTGCTGGGTGGTTCACCAAATGAGGCACAAAACTTCCTGGCAGCTGAATTATGACTTGCCAACTTACTAAGAATAAATTACGCCTGTTTTCACTACCCACCAACCTCATCAATTACATAAATGGACAACTACTTAGTGAAAAAAATTCCAGCCACGCTGCATCAAGAAAACATATTATGAGCAAAATACTGTGAGCAAATGTCTTCCCCCAGAATAAAAAATTATCAATAAGTAAATTGAATATCAAAATCAAGAGATACTGTTTACTGGAAAGATGGGAAATAAAGGACCCCTGCCTCCCAGAGAGACACTGTAAATATTAACGTGACGACAGGATTTATTAAGTAAGTGATAAGGCAGTGTACCAATGTCAACTATTATTTTGGCATCCAAAATCTGAGAGGATATAAGGTTATCTTGGGGGTACATTTAACTGCTTTCTGGGATATGATGCATGCTTACTTTTAGGTTTTGGAGTGGTAACTGATTTTTTATGTCTAAATAGGCATCACTGACAATTAATTTTTTAAATAATTTTTAAGTAAATTTATAGCATCGTGTAACCATCAGCACTATCTACTCCTAGAAGATTTTCAGCCCCCCCAGGAAATCTCTTGCACGTCTGTGGTCACTCTCCATTTCCACCCCAGCCCGAGTCAACGATTCCGTTCTCGGTCTCTATTTGACTGGAGATCTTAGGTAAGTAGAGTCATACGACAAATACGTGGTTCCCAAGGTCTGACTTTCAGGTAGCCTCGCGTTTCTGAGGTTCGTCCGTGTTGCAGCGCCTATCAGTAGTGTTTTCCTTTTTATCCCTAATTAGAATTACATCGTGTGGATCTGCCAGATTTTGTTTGTCTTGTCAACAAGTTGACGAACATTCATTTCCCACAAGGAAATTATGAATAAAGATGTTTTGAACATTTGCACACTAGACTTTATGGGACACAAGTTTTTATTTCTCTCGGGCCAATACCTAGGAGTGGAATTTCTGAGTTAAGACAAATTATAATTTTTCAAGAAACCTGTTTGTTTCTCACCCACTGTTTTCCACAGTGACGGTACCATTTTGCTTTCCTACCAAGTGTGAGAAGCTCCAGTATCGCTTTATTGTCTATCTTTGGATATAGCCTTCCTCGTGGTGAGATGTAGCGTCTCACGGTTTTGAGTTGCATTTCTCTAAAACTATAATGTCAAGAATGTTTTCATGTGCTTATTGGCCACTCGTATATCTTCCTTGATGAAATGTGTTTTTGCCCATTTGAAAAATTGGGTTGTCTTTATACCGAGTTCTGAAAGTCCTTGCCTATTCTAGACACAAGTCCTTTACTACATATATGATTTGCGTAGATACGTTCTCAGACTGGGGCTTGTGTTCCCCACTTTCTTGGTGGTACCTTTCAAAGCACAGAAGTTGATTTTGATAAAGTCCAGTGTATTGATTTTATTCTTTTATGGCTCATGCTTTTGGTGTCAGATTTAAGAAATGTTTACTTGACATATACTTGTATTTTTCCTCCAAGAATTTTATTATTTTCCCTTTTATGTTTAGGCCTTATTTGTGTTTGGGGTAAGGGAAGGGTCTAAATTCATCTTTCTGCATATGGATATCCAATGGTCCCAGCACCATTTTTGAAAGTATTATCCTCTTCTCCACTGGATTTCTCAGAAGTGAACTGACTACAGATCTCAGGGTTTATCTACGGGTGCTCGGTTGTGCTCTGCTGACCCGTCTATCCGTCCTCGTATCAGCTTCACGTAGTCTCAGATTAAAACTCGGGAAGTTCACTCTCACTTCGTTTTTCTTTCCCAAGATTGTCTTGACTATTCTCTGACCTTTGCTATTTCCACATGAGTTTTAAGATTGTTTTTTAATTGCAAACAAACAATCAAACAAAAAGATCTAGGTGGGAAGCTGGAAGCAGAAAGGTTTACAATGACTCCATAAGTCAATTTTGAGAGAATTGTTACCTTAATAATAGTCTTCTAATCTATAAATGTGAAATATTTCTTCATGTACTTACATATTTTTAAATATCTTTTAAAACTGTTTTGTAATTTTCAGTGTCGGCATCTGACACTTCTTTTCTTAAATTTATTTCCAGGTATTTTATTCTTTTTGATGTTATAATTCACAGAATTACTTTCTGAAATTCATTTTCAGATTGTTCATTGCTAGTTTATAGAAATATACCTGAGTTTTTATGGGTTTGTATATTAATCTTATATACTGCCACCCTTATTGCATTTAGCGGTTTCTTTTGTGCACACACATGAACACTCCTTAGGATTTTCTACACACGGGATCACGTCTGTGAATAAAGACAGCCACGTTTCTTTCTTTCCCATCTGGATGCCTTTTATTTCTTTTCCTTTTCTGATTGGACTGCCTAGTACCTAAGGACAATGTTAACCGGAAGTAGCAACAGCTGACGTCTGTTATTCCTGATTTCAGGGGCAGACGTTCAGTCTTTCACCACGGACTATGCTGTTGCTTATGGACTTATCATAAATGTCCTTTACGAAGTTAAGGCATCTCACTTCTATTCCTAGCTTGTTCAAAGGTCTTATCACGAACAAGTGTTGGATTTTTCAAATATTTTTATCTGCCTCTATTGAGATAAGATAATCATGCAGTTTTGTCTTTAATTCTAGCAACATTGTATATTACATTAATTGGCTTTTTTCCTGAAGTCAAACCAACTTTGCGATCCTGGGATAAATTTCATACGGACTGTGTCTGGCGCACAGGAAGTGCTAAATGTAATATTTTTGCTCATTCAGGGAGGCTAAGTATGGAGGCCTAAAGATTTGTTACGGCAGGTGTATCCCTGGGCACACAGAACCCCACATTTCCAAATCCACACTGTTCGTAGAACCCCCAAGCAATGGTGTTCTAGGCTGACAGATGTGGGAGCTGGGGTCTCCAGCATGGACAGCAAAGCCCAACCTGGAGGCTACCTCCAGGTGATGTGGCCTTTACCAGCGTGCTGCCCTCGCTTGCACACACCCCCTTGTCAGCTGGCTGTGGGAAGCTGGTGCTGAGGCCAGGGAAGTCCTCAGCATATAAAGTCATTTGTACTCAGCCCTATTGGAGTCTATGAAAAGTAATTCACCCTGTTCCTCATTATTTACTAGAGATGCATTTGTCGAATGTGCTTTGTATAATACATAACAAACTTGGGGAATGTTGCTATGTATCAGAGTATCCAAATGCTGCTTTCTACAATAAGCATTAAAAAGAGATAGGCGCTAATGTGGAAAGCAAGAAAAAGTTAAGTGGCAAATTCATGAATTAGTCTCTGTAGTACAATTAAAAAATTAAATAGGCTATTTTGGAACTAAAAAGATGTTCCTTCTATGGGCAAAAATTTGGTTATGAACTGATCAACTGTAGGTCAGGTCGGGGAAGGTTCAGCAGGTATGGGCCATTGGTTAATTACACAGTAAATGATGACTACTCATTCCATTCCTAACAATCTTGCCACACATTGCCATCGCATTTATCTTCCTACATTGCAATTAATCTTACATCATCTGCCCTCCCAAGTAGAACCAATTCAGACAATTTCCCAGAATATAAAGGGAACTCAAAAACTGCTTGTTAGATAAACAAATAACTATAGTGTTTTTATTGGTCTTGTTCTGAGTGTTAGCGTTCTTAGAAACCATAAGTGTTTCCCCCAGAGAAGGGTTTCGAAATCTTACGGTATTGATTAGCAGTAATGCTTTCTTCAGCGAGGCAAAGCAGTCATCAGAATGTGTAAATAACTTTGTGATGGTGTCTTTCTTGCAAGATTGATTTCTAGAGTTGATGCTACAAGAGGATCAGGAGAAAACCAGGAATAAGATCATGTCCTTGAACTTTGTGCTTTCTTAATGTAATAAACGCGCTCTCACAACAACTAACTTTCTTTATGGATGGCTCTTGTTCCTGGAAGTGTAACGTGTGTGCGGGGGGCTGGTCTGTCCCTGTGCTCGTGGGTGCCCTTCCCACAGGCACCGGGTAGCTCTGCTGCACCCCACCCCCACCCCTTGAACCAACACCAGTCAGTCATCACGTGGGTCTGTGATTTTAGTCTCAAGAAAGATCAGTAGAGAGACCGTGCATCACTGCTGAGACCTTGACTACAGAAACAAGCTGGGAACCGTCTCCCCTTTATGGCGCCAGTGATAACCACGGGCACAGATGCCAGTCTCAAAGCTGTGAGGACGGCAATCTTCACAACCTCTCCCTTTCCCTCACTAATAAAGGGCTACGACGCCTGCATTGTCAGCTCCCTCTCTCCCTCTACTGCCTCTTTTTCTCATCCCCTCTCGCCCCCTACAGGTGTGCTCTCCAAGGCCTTGATTATCGCCTCGGGAGATCAAACCCAATTTCCGCGGAGACTCTGATCAGGGAGGCTACTAGAATTGCATCAAAAAAACAATCAGCAGCCTCCCCTTTCCCAACATTCCATGAGATATGCAAACATTTCCCACTGAATAATGGCAGTGACTCAGTTTACCTGGGGAGCCTTTATCACATTTGTCTGGGGAGTTTGGCTGCTGTACCCACATGGCCATCTTAGCTTTCTCCAGTTATGTAAAACCTTAAACGCACATCCACGACTCCTTTTCAGAAACACACCGTTTCCCTGAGTCTGACTTTGTCCCATGACTCACTGGAATCTGGTTTCTCTAGAAAGCTCTAGCACTGACATGAGGGTACTGTGCTGACATGAGGGGTACTGAGCTGGGAGGGGTACCGCGCTGACATGAGGGGCACTGCGCTGACATGAGGGGCACTGAGCTGACATGAGGGGCACTGCGCTGACATGAGGGGTACTGAGCTGACATAAGGGGTACTGAGCTGACATGAGGGCACTGAGCTGGGAGGGGTACTGAGCTGACATGAGGGGTACTGAGCTGACATGAGGGGTACTGTGCTGACATGAGGGGCACTGAGCTGGGAGGGGTACTGCGCTGACATGAGGGGCACTGCGCTGACATGAGGGGTACTGTGCTGACATGAGGGGCACTGTGCTGACATGAGGGGTACTGAGCTGACATGAGGGGCACTGCGCTGACATGAGGGGTACTGAGCTGACATGAGGGGTACTGCGCTGACATGAGGGGCACTGCGCTGACATGAGGGGTACTGCGCTGATATGAGGGTACTGCACTGGCATAAGGGGTACTGCGCTGGTATTTGGGGGTCCTTTTTACAGCAGTTTTAGCCTACCGAGAGAGCTCTCTGCTGTGGTGCCCAGTGGCGCCCCTAGCCTCTTCCCCTGGGTAACAGTAGCAGGTTTGGACCGTGATTCCGAGCGACACAATCCCAAATGCCATAATCCCAAATGCTGAAATTCTGAAAGATCAATATCTCTGAAGTCTAAAATCCCTAATGTCTTAAATCCCAAAAATCACTTCCTGAAAGATTAAAATCCCAAATTTGAAATCCTAAAGGCCGAATTCTGGGAAGGGAATTTGTGCCTTTTCAGTTGCACACAGGACGGTTATGTCATGTGAGATGGAACTATGACCTTTCGCTGTCTTCATTTGGACTTTAAGTGTGGTTTGAGGAGACGCCTGCAGATGCTGGGCTGACAAGGGGCAGATCCGCGGACTTAAGTGTAGGTGTCAACTCAACTCAAGGAAGAAAAGCCAGGGAGCCTGGTAGAGCATCATCGTGGGTGTGTCTGTGAGGAAGGTTCCCGAGGAGACTACAGTGTGGGTCTGAGTGCATGAGGTGGGGAAGATCTGCCCTCGGTCTTGATGGGACCATCCATTCGGCTGGGGACCCAGAGAGAATACAGGGGGTAAAGTGGGCTCGAGAGCTGGGACAGACTTTTCTTCTGCTTCCTTGAACATCAGAAATCCAACTTCACCAAGGCACTATCACAATGTTGACTTTGTGTCCAAGCACGTACATAAAAATGTTCAGACTCCCTTTTTGTACATCTGCTTTGAGAAAGAGAAAATTTCTCAAGATCTCGGCTCTTTAGACAATTGCGTATGTGGTGGTGACACACGCGAGGGAATAGTGCAGGCTCCCTGCCACCTACCAGAAACCGTGCCACCCTGAGTGCCCAGCAAAGTCATCACAAAATGGAGTGAGCAGGTGCCAAGTAACTGCCGGGCCTGGGGGAAGTGCTCAGAAGTGGCAAGTTCACAGCAGCCAACTGCTTTAGAACTGCTTTGACTGTCCTGTGGCGCCCTTAGCTGTGTGTGATGCTAAAATCACTGCCTCGTGGAAAACTGTGATATCCTTAACATGACGGGGGTTGCATGATGCATCTCACCGTGACCAAGCAAAGATATGATGTAAAAACTTTGTATTAGTCATTGGGAGGAGACTTAAGGGTGGGCAGATGTGGATTTTGCTAGCATGATGCTCTTGTAGAAGAAATGCCTGTGCCTTCCAGAAGCAAGAGCCTGTGTAAGTAACCTCTGATAGACTCATGGAACTCCCCAAACTGGACCTCATTGCCTGATAGATGTTACTGTCTATTTTCTATAAAAAGCGGCCTGTGAAGTTGGAGTCATTCTTTGGTCTCTTGACGCTCTGTAAGTTTGGGGGAAAGTTTTTCTGTACTGTCCCAGATTTCCAGGAAACACCATCTCAGATGTTGATGGACTCTCAAAAGACTTAGGGTGTCCATCACAGTGTCTGGGGTGACTCCAGGAATTAATTTGGGCACACACAGTTACCAACCACGGTAACATGTTCACACGTTTCTCTTTGACTTGTGTGTTTAAGAATTCGGTTTGTCTGCTCATGACTGTTATGCCCATGCAGCTGATGTTAGCACACGTGTTTCTGCTACAAAAATATGCGAGGTGTGATTGCCTATTTTCTATGAAAAGAGGCCTATCAAGTGCTCTGTTGTGTTTTTATGATTCTTAAATAAGTCCCCTTTTTAAAACGTAAATAATTTTTAAAGCATTTTTGAACTAGTTTTTCTAGAATTACAGCTTTAGGATTTTGCTCTTTCAGGAAGGTGGCTTCAAGATGTTAGACTTTAGGGATTCATTTCTTTCAATCCAACATTCGGGAGTATGGCGTGCAGGCTGCGGCCACTGCGAGCCGGCTCCCCCAACACAGAGCAGGTGGTTGAGTGAAGATCTTGTCTTATTTTTCTCATCTAGAAATTGAAATATTAATCATACCAACCTTATAGTTTAAGGCAATCTTGGCAACCTTAAATAAGAAAAGTGCATGAAAAATAATTTATAAACTGTAAATCACTATGTGGAAGTTGGCAATTATTCAGTGAAAAGTAATCGGTCCCTCAATAAGTGAAGGAAAAATAACTCAGATATTCTCTACCCTTTTACATGTTATGATATATATAACAGAAAGTAGGGTTTTTTGTTTTGTTTTGTTTTTTACGTACCTGCTTCTTTTTCTCGGAGGAACGATATTATTAACGTCCATGTCCTGAGGCTCTTGAAACGATGTTAGAAATTGCTTCCAATTGATTTTTGTGGTGGTTTTAAGTCCAAATCTGGATTTAAAAACCCAAAAATATTATTTTAAATGTTTTTTCCTATAACAATGCACGGATTAGATGCTTAATACTGAATTGAAAATGACAGCAATGAATTTATATGAAGTTTCAAATCTAAGGTAGACAAAGTCATTTAGTAAAATAGTACTACAAATCGATTTTTACAAAACTAGGAAAAATCAAGCAGATTACATATCTCCATGTCTCTCTGTTCTGTTAGTAGTAACATGCACTGGATGGAGAAATAAAGGGACTTGATTAAAATTCTAATGTGCCTAGCATAACTTTTTCAAATTCATTATTTGAAGAGCTAATTTATTGTGGGAGACGGGATAGCAACACCTCTCGGTGTCCACGTCCTCATCTCGGGAAACTGAAAAAACGCCCAAAACGAACAAAGCCTGGCTGAACCCGAGTTTAGCCCCTTTGAGACCCGTGTTGGGCTTCTAACCTACCAAACATTTAGATAATAAATGTGTGTTGTTTAAGTCACTGGGCTTGTGTACTTCATTAGGGCAGCAATAGAAAGCTAGTACAAAGTCTCAGAAAGAATGAATAATGGAAAAATTATTCAAAGACAAATTTCTAAAGTTAATACAGTTCCATGACTCAGGGTCCAATAATTTCTGAGCTATGAGGTGCCAGCACCTGACGTGAGCATAGGCTCTGCTCAGGAAGACCAGCATGAAGATCCTGCTGCTTCACTCCTCATGTGACCTCAGATGAGATGCTCCCTATTCTGATTCTCAGCCCTACTGGGGAGCTTATAATGATGAGGGCTAATAGATAGAAAAGTCCGCTGCAGGCTGGATGCCCCAGACCTACAAGTATGTTACTTACAGCTAAGCATCAACCATCCTTCCATAACCAGACGGCAAGAAGCAGTTCTGGCTGAGTCCTCAGGTAATAGAGATACCAAAAGACAGACTGCCCTATTTTGATTGTAGCTGAGAGCAAGCTGGCTAGACAAATTTAAACTTTTTACCTACATCTAGGGTCTTAAAACTTTCAGAAAATAGAGGATAAGGGAGAGAATTTTTGGAGAAAACCTTTTGGTATGCTTGACTTCTAACTCCAGCACAAAGGAGAGGCTGGAGCACATCTTTCCTCACCTGGTTCTACTTGGGGAGCCTGACATGTGTCCCCCGTAATGGGGGGCCTGGTATATTGGCTCCTGATGCCCACATAGAAGCCTTACAGGTGAGAGATGAGCTAGTTGGCTGCTGGGAGAAATAAGTAGGGGGAGGGCATTGATTTGCTCTGTCAGAGTCATCAGGAAAATGATTTCATGAGGCTCAGCGGTGGGTCAACGTGAAAAGGAGAGTGCGCACACAGCCCACACTGCTGGGGCGGCCTAAACACGCCTCAAAAGAGAAGGTTTTCTTTCTCCATTCCCAGAGTCCCAGGGGCTGAGAAGGGAATAAGCAATCATGTGGGCTAGAGATGTTTGCCTTGCCTGCCATCAAATGGGAGATCCAGAAGAACCCAACAAAGGTGATCATGAACGAAAATGCCTTTAAACGCCCATGAGGCGGGGACACGGCTGCGGCTCAGAGCAGAGCCCGGGAATGAGAGTCTGGGGACACGGCTGCGGCTCAGAGCAGAGCCCATCGGTGAGGGTCTGGGGACATGGCTGCGGCTCAGAGCAGAGCCCGGCAGTGAGGGTCTGGGGACACGGCTGCGGCTCAGAGCAGAGCCCATCGGTGAGGGTCTGGGGACACGGCTGCGGCTCAGAGCAGAGCCCATTGGTGAGGGTCTGGGGACACGGCTGCGGCTCAGAGCAGAGCCCGGCAGTGAGGGTCTGCTTGTTCCCTTGCTTTCCCTTCTCCCTCTGGGCATTTGGATTCCAGGAGGAGTCAGAAACAGAGCTTCCAAGATGAGGGAGGAAGGCACAGGCCAAGTGGGAAAGGGGGCGCAGCCTCAGGCCACCTTGGCTTCTGCCTGGGAAGAGCCCTAACTGGGGAAGGGGCACTTATTTAAATCAACCTGTGACTCTTGACTGCTGGCGAGACTCATTGTTGCTTATTCAACTAAGGCTCTTGGTATGAGACAAGGCAAACCTGAAAAATCAAGGTTGGCCCATGTTTTTGTCCTAGGGCAAGAGAACGAATCCAAATTGAAAGGGGCAGTGGAAAAACTCAAGTTGCTTTAAGATGACAGTCCCAAGTCTGTGTAGCTTGGGTTACACAGCCAGCCGGCAGCCCTCTCCCACCCACACATCCACGACTAGTTCCAAGCTACCATCTTCTTCCTCTTGGGTTATTGCCATAATCCCCCAGAAGGTCTCCCTGTATCTACTCTTCCCTTCCTCTAACATATTTCCTTCCCTCTGCCAGCCTTGTCTTCCTGAAATGCAAATCAGATCAGATTACTGATCACTCTCTCCATGCTTCCCCATTGCTCTTAAGACAAAACCCCAAATCCTTCTCAAACTCGGCCCTGCTCGCCTCTCTAGCCCCATGAGAGGCATACACGCTCCTCTGGCTCTCTGAGTTCCAGCCGTGCTGTCTTTCCTTCTTCTTCCCTGCTGGAGGTCCCTCATACTTGTTGCTTCCTTGCCAGCGGAGACATCCCCCAATCGTTACCTACTTCCCACACTTACTGGGCAATTCTACTCCTTCAAGTCTTAATCGTAACTTCCTTAAGGAAGCCTTCCCTGATTTCCAAGCCAGTGCTAATTCCTCTATTAGACTCTCTAGTATACATACCCTTCCTTTATGGCATTTATCGTTCCTTAAATATTAATATTATCATTATGGCATCGAATACTTCCACAGCACTTGTACTATGATTATAATTCCAGGAGCTGATATTTGATAAATGGTTATTATTTCTGCTTCTGTGGCTAGCACTGTGGGTGTGTCATAAGAAAGGGAGATGGAGATTAGTTAGTATATTGATTTTGTTAGGCACACATGGCCACATGTTAAAAAGTAGATTGGGACCTTGGTTTGATGTACTACTATTCACACAGAAAAAATTTTCATCTTATTAAGTCTTTGTGCCTCAAACTTTGCCTACTCCCTGATACAGCGTGTCAATGTTATATGTTTTCATCTCAAATTTCAGTAAATTAAAACAGTTTTCTGGGTGGCGCCTGTGGCTCAAGGAGTAGGGTGCTGGCCGCTGGCCCCATATACAGGAGATGGCGGGTTCAAACCCAGCCTGGGCCAAAAACTGCAAAAAAACCCACAAAACTTAATTTTCTATAAGGGAAACATTTGCCTACTATTAAAAATAGAATCAGCTTCAATATATTATATCTATTCTTAAATATAATATATTGCTCTTCAGTAATAAAATACTAAGTGAGAGCTTCATTTGGTACCATATACTAAAATAAATGCAAAGAGGATTAAAAAGTTAAATGTAAAAACTATGACTACTGAAAAAACTAGAAGAGGCCAGGCGACATGGCTTACATCTGGAATCCCAGCACTCTGGGAGGCGAAGGCAGGTGGATAGCTTGAGTTCATGAGTTCAAGACCAGCCTGAGCAAGAGCAAGACTCTGTCTCTACTAAAAATAGAAAAACTGAAGCAGAGGGTCTCTTGAGCCCAAGAGCTGGAGGTTGCTGTAAGCTATGATGACGCCATGGCACTCTAGCCAAGGTGACAGCTTGAGACTCTGTCTCAAAATTAATTAATTAACTAAATTAATTAATTAAAAAACTAAAAGAAAATCCAGGTATATACTTACTTTATCCTTTAAGAAGAATGAATTTTTTTAAGTAAAACTTGAAATCTCAATCTTACCTATTTAACTACATGAAAATACAAAATGTCTATATACCATAAATACGAGGCAAAATTTAAAAGTCAAACAACAGCTTAACAAAGTCACCTAACATAAATATGTAAAATAAATTTTTAACATTCTTAAAACATAAAGTACTTATACAAATACATATAAAAATACTAAAACTTGACTTTAGAGGAAGATCCTACTGGGCCAACCCTCCTGTGGATAATCATAGTAAATTCTAGGCATAATGCACAAAGCAGCTACCTGAAAACTAAACAGAACAGGCCAAGTCTGGGGTGGACCCCTTGCGGAGGGGAGAATCGTGGTGGGTATTGTCAATGCTTTTAGCCAAGGACTAGGCATTGCAGCGTGAGGGGTGGCAGAGGCACTAGATTAAGAAATAAAAAAGTAGGCTTTATATCTTAGAAAACTAGAAGACCAACCCAGGTAAATCATGGCCATTAGAGAGAAGGAAGAAGCCCTGGAAGGAAAAGATTCAGGGTGAGCTTCCCAAATTCTATCTCACCACATTTCTGACTGGCTACCGAACCTCAGACGCTCAGAACATACTCAGAAGAGCTTAGCTAAGAAGAATGTGCAAGAATGTGCATACTCAGAAGAGCTTAGCTAAAAAGGAACAATGTGCAAAGATAATTGCCTCCTAAAATGAACGAACCAACATTCACTGGAGAAAAAATAACCAAATTTAGAGTCTCCATAATTTAACATTTCAAAAGTCCCGATATATTCCAAAACTACAGGACGTGAAAACAAGAAAAATGGAACATACGCTAAGGAGAAACAAAAAGCAACTGAGATAACCCAATATTGGGGTTAACACACTCCTGTTAATCATTATTTCAAAGCAATGATAATGACCAGTCTCTGTGAAATAAATGAAAATACGCCCACAAAACATCAAAAGACAGGAAATCTCAGAGAAATGGGCAAAATAAAAAGAACTAAATGAAAATGCTAGAATAGAAAAAAATGCTATATAAAAATTTTAAAAATATATTTGATAGACTTAACCAAAGAATGGTGAGGGCAGAGAAAAGAGTAAATGAACTTAAACATAGATCAAGAGAAATCATCCAACATGAAGTATACAAAATATCTACATATTTATAAAATGAACAGAGCCTCAAAACATGTCATATGGTGCCAGACAGCCTGACGCAAAGGTAATTGGAGTTACAGAAGGTGAGGAGAAAAAAAAAGGGACAACAGAAAAAGGCATTCAAATACTTTCGAATAAATAAATAAAGGCCAAAATTTCCTCAGATTTGAATAATGATCTACGTTTACAGATTTAAGATATACAACACACATCAAGTATGATACATATGAAAAAGGCCTGCTCAAGGCACATTTTGGCTACAGAGGTGAAAGTCAACTCTAGAGGGTAAATCTCAAATGTAACAAATGACTCGTTAAATACAGGAGGATGATAATTCAACAGATGACTTTTTATCCAAAACAATGGAAGCCACAGGATATAGAATGACGTCATAACGTGCCAAGAAGAAAGGAAAAAGTTACTCAAAAACTTCCCAGCTAAAAAATATCCTTCAAAAATGAAGATGAAAAAAGAACATTTATAAATAAAATAAAACTAAGAGAATCTATCATTAACACATCTATATCTCAATAAAGGCAGTTCTTTGGGCTAAAGGGAAATGACAGTTGATGAAGACCTTAATTGTTCAGAAACAAACAATAAAATGTGTCAGAAGTGGTAAAATCTGAAAAGAATACCAAAAGTTTTCTTCTTCTTTTTTTCTGCTTAGCCTCCTTCTGGCTACTTAAAGCAAAAAGACCTTAATTGTTCAGAAAGAAACAAAAAAATGTGTCAGAAGTGGTAAATATCTGAAAAGAATACCAAAAGTTTTCTTCTTCTTTTTTTCTGCTTAACCTCCTTCTGGCTACTTAAAGCAAAAAAACAGTAACGGTGTTTTGTGGGGTTTTTTAACATAGGTAGACATAATTCGTATAATATCCACCATAGTCCCCTCTTAGTCACGGTGTTACTTTATGTGGTTTTAGTAACAGTCAGTCATGGTCTGAAAATATTAAAATGAAAAATTCCAGAAGTAAGCAATGCAGAAGTTTTAAACTGCATGGCATTCTGGCAGTGAGATGACCCCCATTGTCCCACCCCAGCCTGCCTGGGATGTCTAGTGCCACTCTGCTGGGTGTGCTGCCTGCCCTGAGTTATCCAGCAGCTGTTGTGATTAGCGGGTTTACTGTACCCCAGTGCTGGTGGCCACATAATGTTTATTTTACTTATAATGGCCCCGAAGTGCAAGAGTGATGCTGGCAATTCAGATATGCCAGAAAACACTATAAATGTGCTTCTTGTTCTAATAGCTGGGCGTTGTGGCGGGCACCTGTAGTCTCAGCTACTCGGGAGGCTGAGGCAAGAGAATCTCCTGAGCCCAGGAGTTGGAGCTTGCTGTGAGCTGTGTGACGCCACGGCACTCTACCGAGGGCCATAGAGTGAGATTTTGTCTCTTAAAAAAAAAAAAAAAAAAGGTGAGGGTTCTTGATGTAAAAAGGGAAGGGAAAAGTCATATGCTAAGTTTACTAAGATCTATGGTAAGAATAAATCTTCTAACCATAAAACTGTGACGAGAGAAAGAGAAATTCACATTAGTTTAGCTGTTATACCTCAAGATGCAAACGTCATGATGAGTGCGTAGTTCCGATGAAAAGGCATCAAATTTGTGGGAGACAGACATGCATAGAAATGCGTTCCAACTGACGGCGGACAGACTCTGTGCTGACAATCAGTGGCTTCAGCATCCACGGGAGGTCTTGGGATGCACTCCCCACAGATCAGCAGGGACGAATGCATAAAGGACACGGCAGTGGGGCAGGATACACGCCTGTGCGTTTCCATGGGTGCTTCAGAAGCTCACAATCCTTACTTCTCTTCTCTATTCAGTCTCTTGGCAACCCTATCCGTTCTTCTGGATTTCAAGACTAAAGGTCTGACAATTAAGTTCACAAGCTCATCCTAGAAAAAGTGCTACCTACCTCATTACTGATACTGCTATGGTCACCTTCAAAGTACTCCCCTTGGAAAGCTATGCTGAGTCCAGTACCTAGTTCACTCTTCAAGGCAATTTTGGAACTCCTTTTCTGGCATGACCATCAAAGCTGTGTCATGCTACCCTGGATGTCCTGAAAGTCATGAAAATGTCGTCCTTTCATTATTTCCTTTAACTTTGGACAAAGAAAAAAGTCATTGGGGGCCAGATCAGGTGAGGAGGGAGGATGTTCCAATACAGTTATTTGTTTATTGGCTAAAAACTCCCTCACAGACAGTGCTGGGCGTGCTGGTGCAGTTGTGATGTAAGCGCCGTGAGTTGTTGGTCAAGATTTTCAGTTAAGATTTTCCTGTTTCTCTATCAATATTTAGTTGGTCTGCTATGCTTCTTATAGTTAGATGATAACTTTGACAAACAATTTGAAAAATTTTTGCAATGTTTTCATCAATCCTGCTCATTACTGGTCACCCTGACCTCAGTACATAAGTGACACTTCCTCTTCCCTCAGAATGATGTTTAATCCATTTGTACACTGCTGTTTTCTTTAAGGCATTATCCCCATAAACTTGGACTAAAATGTGCCCAACTTCACTTACTCATGCCAAGTTTAATAAGAAATTTAATGTTTGTTTGTTATTTTAATTCAAGCTCTGGCATTCTCATGACAGCACACAAAAACACACAATAATGAATACTGTTCAGCAAGATACTGCCACACATCAATACAAATACAACTGTGAGACACTGATATACCAGGGTTACGAACCTACCAAGTTGTTTGTACAGTGCTGCCAATGTAAGCACATAGGGGAACATCTGCAGACTTAACTGTCAGACCTTCATGTCATGTGTGCTGATCTGTATGCTGTGTGCCCATATTTGTATTTCTAGCCTAAATTTCTCTGAGCTCCCAGAAGGCTACTCAACATCAATCCTCAGATTTCTAACAAGCATCTTGAACTTAATGTGCCCCAAATTAAACTTTTCACTTCTGTCCCCTAACCTGATCTTCTCCCTCCCACCTTCAAACACACCAAGTTGCCTCCTGTACAAAAGCCTCTGGATGGTTGTGTTGACCTGACATGCATTTCCCCACACCATGAACACAACAGGCTTGATGGGCTCTAGAACTGTGCAACTCAGCAGCCTCTTTTCCACTTGCTTGACACCTTCATGCAGGCCTCATCCCAATTGCCATCTTCCCCAAGAAGTCCTCCCTGACTTCCTTCTGTAGGGAGGTGTGCCCTGTTACTCTCACTCTTCTCAGCCTATCTGATTTCTTACCAAGCATCACAGCCTGTAACTGATTTATTTCCTTCTTTCTGACGTTATAATAACATGTGTGGGCAATAACAAGCACATTCAATGGTTTCGGTGTCCTCCCCCCAACCCCACGGACAATGCATTTCTAAGAATCTTCTGAATGGAGGTCATGGGACTCCACCACAGGCTACAGGGCCCCAGAGAGCACAGCCATCACAGGGTCGAGATTTATACATCACAGAAGGCCACCAAGTAGACTAAAGGTAATAAAACTTCCCCCAAAAAGCCAAATAAAGGGAGGAAGGGAGGGAAAGTGCTAGAGATGGAGGCCTGAGCTCTGTGTGTAGGGTGGAAGGAATAGTGAGTGCAGGCGTGGTGAGTCTCCATCGGCACCACGAGTGCCCTTGTCTGAACTGCTCTCTGCTGTGCTTAGATGAGTGACCCTGACATTCCCTCCTCAGCCCCCACAACTATTTGTTCACCCCACTAGCCTGGTATAGTCGTGTGCATGCACGCACAGTGCCAAGGTTACAGCCACATTCTAATGTTAGCTGCAACTTGCCCCTTTCTCTCCTCTTGGAGGATAAGAGTGGCAAGCAACTGAAGTGGAGTTACTTCTGGGAGAAGCACTGTACTTTCTCAGAAGATAGAATCATTTGCATAGTTAAATTTTATTACTGGTAGATAATAAATCTCTCGCAGCACATCCCACACTTCACAACATATGGGTTCATGTCTGTGAACTGTGATGCCAGAATTCAGAATCATGGGTCTAGGAGGAAGGGGTGAGCAGACTGGGGCAGCAGGACACAGGGGGAGCTACTATGGGCCATCTAGGGCACCACTGTTCTGTGACAAATTAAGTTTGGGAAATAGTACATATCCTCCTTGTTCAGCTAACATATTAATACCTATGAGATGTCCTACAGAAACTAAACCCACTTCATCTAAAATTGCCTGGATTTATTTAACATTGAAGCCTATTTTCAGCATTACTACTGTGCTTCAAAATACTCTAGAGAAACATTTATTCTCAATTGACTCAAACTGAGAATATAATTATTGGGTAAGAAAAAAATGAATAACAAGTGAAAATAAAAATCACATGAGTAATTTTCCCTCTGGATTTTATATGCATTTTCAAAATGTTTGAGAAGCATCCCGGCTCCTAACCGCAGGTGTTAACCCACCACCTACGTTGGGCTCAGTTGTCTTGTCCAGCCTGCGCTCGCCATTTCTACTCTCCACCACAAGGACACAGTTGAAGAAGCCACCATGCTGGGTCTTCTGTGTGCCCTTCGCCCACCGGCACCTCCACCATGCTCTATGCCCCCAGGGTGCCCTCTGGACTGCATTCCATGGGCAGCCCTCTAAATTCTGCTTGGGTTTTTCCATGGGAGGCGCTGAGCGCTGAGGTCTGAGATCAGATGGAAAGACAGTTGGGTATTTATTCCTCCTGGCTGCTTCTCAGTCTGCCACCAACTGACAGGCTGTGTTTCTCTACAAAGGACTAAGCTTCTGCTGGGAAACTTTCTCCTAGAGCTGCAGCTTGGAGTAATCATCATAACAAGCCACAGAGTCATCAGCTGTTTCTTTCCTGGACCCCTCCCTGCTTGGCGTGGTCACAACCTCCCTGTGATGTCATCTCCTGTTGAGTCACCCTCTCCTTGGACACAGCTCTTGTTCACTTCAGGACCTGCTCCCTCTCTGACTTCTTCAGGCCTCCCCACTTCGCCCCAGCCCCGACACACTTCCCCAGCTACTGATCTCATTTAATCCGACCTTCCCTTTGGGTGAAAGATCCTTTAATAAACTCCCTTCAATTGCTCTTTTTAGTGTTCCCTCCATTTTCTGCCTGGACTCTGACCTGTGTGTCCAAGTTAAGGAGACCACAATCCGGATATGGAAGGGGTCTGTCCCCCAGGTACTTGCCCATGCTTCTCCCTGGCAGTCACGCCTCCTCTCAGCCCTAGCCTTGTTAATGGCTCCATCCCTACTGATTTGCCTTTTCCAGAATGTCCTATAAATAGAAGAGATGCTGGACGAGTGGATTAAAAAGTTTCAATAATGACTGATAACGTATATCACAGAATATTGCTTCTACGTCTCATACACTTCAAACTAATGGCTTATTTTTTCCTGTTAGCTTGGCTTCTGCCAGGCTACTAATGTTACCAGCATGAATGGGAAAATTCTCAACAGGACACGCCTCTGAGTAAAGACCTGCTCGCATGATGGATAGATGAAGTACAGTCTCCAGTGAATATGCAAGTTACAAGTTACAGCGTTTACTCCATCCTGTCGACTCTTCCTTAAGACTCCTTCTTCATATTTAAACACTGGGTTTTTTTTTATTAATTAACTACTTTATTTCTTTACTTCTTAAGTAGAGGCAAGGTCTTGCTATATTGCCCCAACTGGTCTGAAACTCATGGCCTCAACAGATCCTTCTGTCTTGGGCTCCCAAAGTGCTAGGGATTATAACACCTGAGCTGCCACATTCAGCCCTGCTTTTATTTTCATTTTTATTTTATTTATTTTATTTTTTGAGACAGAGTCTCACTTTGTCACTCTCAGTAGAGTGCTATGGCATCATAGCTCACAGCAACTTCAAACTTGGGCTCAAGCAATCCTCTTCCCTCAGCCTCCCAAATAGCTGAGGCTACAGATACCCACCACAATGTCTGGCTAGTTTTTTCTTTTTTTAGACATGGGATCTTGCTGTTGCTCAGGCTGGTCTTGAACTGCTGAGCTCAAGCAATCCACCTGCCTCGGCCTCCCAGAGTACTAGGATTACAGGTGTGAGCCACCATGCCTGGCTCCTAGTTTTATTTTTAATAGAGCTATTTTATACAAAAGGATAAACAACATTGAAAAGAACAGCACTGAGGGGAAGGTCGGTGGGTGAAGGGGGCATGTATGATGGTAAACCACCTAATGGGTATGAAACACACTATTTGGGTGATGGCGACACAAAAAGCCCACTACACAATATATCCAGGACACAAAAACATCCCTGTGCCCCTGAAGTCATAAAATAACAATAAAAAGAAGACCACAGTATATCAGTAACAAAGGTCAAGTTAGGTCTTCAATTAATGTCTACCATTTCATTAAAATATATACACGTATATGTTTAAAGTTTCTAAAATATTATTTGGATCAAAATTTTATGCTTCATTACCAAACTGTTAGGGGTTTTCATTTAACCCCTAGATATTGATTGTTTAAAAATAATAACAAACTCAAAAAGATACTTTTTTTGGTATTATCCATTCTTAAATTGGATGTAAGAATACTTTCTCAAATCACTTTGTTAGTGATGAGATTTTTTATTTTACTTTACTCTTTCTTGTATTGTTTGCCTTTAGAAAAACGATAGCATGTGTTTTACATTCTTTCTTAAATTAAAAGGCAATAAACTTGACTTTTCCTTTGGGTATACTGTTAGATGAGCTTTAACTCATCATGTGTAGATTTCTGCACTCAGAATTCAGAATAGTCCCATCACCTCCAAAACGCCGCCCCTGCGGGGACACGGCCTCTTTTCACTCCTGACCCAGCAGTTCACTGACCTCTTCCCCATTCTTACTGCTTTGCCTTTACCAGGACGTACAAAGAGAGTCCTACAGAGGAAGCCTTTGAGACTGGCTTCTTTCATTCCTTCATTTTACATCTCAGAGGTCCACTCCTCCTTGTTGGTGAAAAGTGTCCCCTGGTATAAGTCCACCAGTTATCTGCTCCCCTGTGGAGTTACATTAGCTTGTTTCCTATTTGGAGTGATTATGAATACAGCTATTTTAAATATTCACATACCAGTTTTTTAGTGGACTCAAATCAGTTTTTAAATATAAATGTCATAAAAAATGTGCCTAATGTGAACATGGAATCATCCTGGCAAATTAACATGAACATTAACCTAAACTTAGAAAATGAATTATGGCCTCCTGGGATACAGAGGCAGAGAAGAAATAGTCCTCCACTCCCAACTCCAGGTGCTCTGACTCACCATTTCCTCCAGGGAGTTGAGAGGATAGCAAAAGAAAAAGGAACATCGGCATTCCCGGGGGCCACACTCACTGCAGGACACCAACCTTCACCTCTCACTCAGCCCAGGGTTTTCAGTGGAATTCAGCAGATTCTCTCTTCTTATGAGGTAACACAGTTAAGTCATAAATCCTTGACAATCCCTCTCTCTATTCAAGAATAGGTTAAGAACAAATACTGTGACAATATGAGGAATCCAAAGTTCTCTTCAACAAGAATAACAGAAAATAAAAAGGTAATGGACCAGTGTAGATAGAACGTTATATAGAAATGTCTGCGTATAGTAGAAATCTATCAGCACAATAGAATAAAAGACACAAATTGGACAAATTATGGGTAAGAATTTAATATATGGCAAAACAGACTTTAAAAACAATGGGTGAAGAAAGGATTATTTAAGACATGGCGGTGGAAAAAACAGTATCTATCTGAAAAAAATGAATTTGGACACCCTTCAGGATGGAGGGAAGTGTTTTGTTCTAAAGAATAAGAAAAGCAAGCTGAGTAGAATAGAGTTTTGATCAAGCCTGAGTACGAATGATGAACTTACAGATTTTAAGCATATGAATATGTTATATCTTTAAGCATATAAGAATATGTTCTAAAAGAAGATTAATGTATTTGAATAAACCTCAGGACAATGAGGCATCATGTCAGTGAAAGGGAGAAAGCAGACGGAGAAAAACAGTGCAGTGCATATGACAGAAAGGGGTTACCTTTTGATAATTACCTAGTTACTTACAACTTGTTAAAGAGGAAGGTGCTAAAAATTAAACCATCAAGGGGGTCATCAGCCAATTAGGACAAGCAGTGAATTCGCATCAGAGGGACACAGCACTCACAGGGAAATGTCCAGCCTTGGTATCACTCCAAGAAATAGAAATTAAAACAGTAACAAGGCACCCCACTTCATACCTCATGAGTTATCAATATTTTAAAACAATGTTAATATTCAGTGCTGGAAAGAATATGAAACTAGAACACTCACACAACCTCGATGGTGATGTAAACTGCTACTCTTGATAGAACAATTTGGCAAGCCTTATAAAAACTCACAAAACCAAGAAAAATGTAGTGAGATGGCAGGATGGAAAGTTCAACTAGTAACTGGCCACAGGATAGTTCCCTTTGGCAAGGTTCTTTGTCCTCAGAATGTATTTCCTAAAGCAGGATTACAAAGCCAGAATGTAAACGCTTTTTTTAAATGTTTCTTCTCTTAATTTTTGCTTTTTTAAATTGTAAATTGACAACTTATACATAGTAGTCATATTTTTTAATGGCATATAAAGGGAAGTTAGGATTTATGAATACGATGTGGAACAATTAAATTGAGCTAATTAATATGGCCAAATCTCCTCAAATGCTTATCATTTTTTGTGGTGAGACATTAGACATTTATTCGTGTGCCAATAATGTACATCACATTATTATTCTTTAGTATCGTCACCATGCTGGAGTTTATCTGCGCAAGTTTATCTCAAAGTAAAAACAAAAAACAACTTGTTCCTGCTGTCCACTTGGCACTCTGGACATTTTGACTGTCCTCCCTCTGTCCCTCACCCCTCAGCCTAAGGTGGCCACCATTCCTCTCCCAGCTTCTGTGAGCTTGATTGTTTTAGGTTCTATAGACAAGTGAGAACACATGCTATTTGTCTTTCTGGCTTATTTCACTCAGCATAATATTGTCCAATTCCAAAAGCATAGGGTTAAAAGTGCTAGGCACTAGGGGCAGATCTTGGAAAAAGCCAAGCTTCACTGCTGGCCCTGAGTCCTGGAGCAGTACTCACTGGACACGGCACACTGTCCCAGCCCTAAGTCATGTATCAGCAGTGATAAGATTAAGGCAAGACTGAAGTGCAGCAAACAGGGTGTGTTAGGAGCTTGATTGTGCAGCTAAAGATAAACTACATGTTTTTTAACCTTCATGTTCTTTGAAGCTTTCTGCTGTACTGTATTTTCTCAGGCCTGAGATTTCAATAAAAGCCAGAGAGGAATGTTGGGAAGGGGCTGCACCCTTGTTTCTCCCTTTGGAGAGGTTGCTGGTGTCGGCTTCCCGGGGTCCCTCAGTTCAATGCACATGGAACCAGTAGGTGTTATTCATTTCGTGTTGAGGCACGACGACACTGGGCTGTTGTCAACAGTGATGCAATGAACCTGGGCATGCAGATGTACCCATTTCAAATTTTGCTTTTCACTCTTAAAGCCATGATGTGAGTACACAGAGATCTCTCTGCAAACAGGGTGCTGTCAAGGAAAGTGAATGCTGTGGGGAATGATCCAGCTGCCCCAGCTTCACGCTGTGTTTTCCTCCCCCTTCTCTCATGCTTCTCCTTTTTAGGGAACCCCCAAGGCATCCACCAATTGCCAGAATTTTATAGAACAATATTTCCCTTAGCTTCTATCCTACTTCCCCTGAGAAAGGGTTTCTGTCTTACCTGGATAAAAAACCAGGTAAAGTAAAGAGAATATTTCTTACTCAGATTTTGGTCTACATATACTATTTCCAACTAAAAGGAACCACAGATCCTTGGAGAAATGGCTGGCGTCAGGTCTGGGCAGGAGATTACAGGATGAGCCTGGAGCATGTTGTCACAACAGAAAGCAAAAAAGCCATCCAAGACTGTTGGGGCCACGTCAGCAGGACTCAAGAGCCAGCACGAAAAGCCTTCTACTGGCCAGGACAGAGCAAACTGAGCATCAGTAAGAATAATAACTGTAATGAATTAAGACACATAAAATACGTTTACATTTAGGAGTTCATAGTAATTATTAAGAAAAAATAATTAAGAAGAAAACACTCATTTCTTGATTTTGGAGGAACCTAGGGAGCCAGTTCGTCATTTGGGAAAGTAGCAAATGAAGGGAAAAAAATCAAGGGTATCCTGCCTTTACTGATGGTGCCTCACTGATACCAAACAGCAGGAGGCAGTTTTCATCACAGAAGTACTCCAACTAATAAAAGAAAAAGAAACGATAGACGTACAGTCCCACCACTTTACAATCTCTAGTGAATTAATGAATCTAGCTACAATCAACCAAGGTTGTTAGATCACAAAAAGAGAGAGAGGGACAAACAGTCAAGATGTTTGTCACCACCTATGAAGTTTTATTGCAAAAAAAAAAAAAAAATGTGAACAGAGGTCTGAACCTATTGATACTGAACTAACAATTTCGGGGCGGGGGTCAGGGAGGGAAACAGGGAAACACGGTAAATGTCACTGCAGGTCACAATCAGTCAAATCTAGATTGTAAGAAAGCCCACATAACAAACAATACAGATCACTTCTTAAATTAAGAAATAAAGAAGAGGCCTATGGATGTAAAATGAAATTGTGGCAGATTAACCACCTGCAATGTGCTGACTGAATTTGGATTCTGATTTAAATAAACTGTAAAAGAAAAGAGGAGACAAGGAGTTAAATTTTAACCTTGACTGGATATTTACTAAGATTGTTGATAATTCTATTAGACGTGAAAAGAGCATTTTCATCTTGTTTTTAAAAAGATTTCTTATCTCTAAGAGAGACATGGGGAAATATGATGTCTGGCATTTGTTTCAAAAATCTCCGGGATTAAGGAAAATAAGCAAGGAAACAGATGAGATGACCGGCCAGGACTTGACCATGGCTGGAGTTGGGTAGTGGGGACTTCAGTGGATTCATTTTATTGTTCTCTTTATGGTTGTATATGTTTGAAATTTTTAATAATAAAAAGTCTAAAACATTAATAAAAAATAAATGAAGCTGTTCCTTATTCTCACAGTTGACGTTAAGGGGAAAAAAATTCAAGGAAACAATGGGACTCTTACCTTTTCATTAACTGGATGAAAACTCTTCTTGGTAATTGGTATATAAAGGTGTCAAGGACAACCTTTAGGTAATTAAAAGACACATAACCACTTTTAGCTGGGTCCCCTGCACTGAGAGCCTTTTCAATCTTTTCAAAGGACTTCGAAAACTGCAACAAATTAAAATTAGAGTGTGGCATTCATAAAAATCAACTTCATGGAGCTATTCAATCATTTTATTTTTACCAAAACCTCCTCACATTTTCCTCTCCAAAAACTGATCAAAAAGGTTACTATGGCATGTACTGAACTTCAAATGTTTAATTGATGAGCTCACTACAAAACAGTATTCCCAGTCACAGCCACTCAATTGACAAGGCAGACAAGTTTCTCGGGGAAAAACAGCACATATAATAGCTCCACCTCGAATTTCAGAGCTAAAAATACTTGGTGGATCTGCCAGTTTGATACATCTTTCTTAATATACTTCCAACCATTCCCTACTGTGACCCCATGCTACGATTCTCCTGATTAAGTCAGGCCAATCAAACAAAAAAAAAGTGATATTTTATTTAAAAAAAGGAGTAGCTTTTACAGTAAGGGAAAATATTAACGTAAGGACTGCATAAACATAGTATATACCAGACATTTCTTTAATCATTCTTTTTTTTTAAATAAGGAAGTACGAAGAACCTGGATGAATGAGCTTTGCTTATGGGACTTCTAGCATGCAACAATATAGGTTAACCACTGATTTTTATATGGCTTATAAAAATCCTGTGAAGATTGTTTTTATTTCCAAAGGTCTTCCTGCTGTTTACTATTGAGTAACAACAATGTTCTCCAACATTTTCATCCCTCTCACTTGTCTAAATTCAACTTTTCCTGTGAACTGGGATAAGAAGGTAAGCAAAACGACTACCAACTTGGTACAAAAGGTGACTTTCTTTTAAAAAGCTGCTGGAACATGGAAATATATGTACAAGCATCCCCACCCAATAAAGGAATAAGAAGCAGGTTCATTAAAGCTCCCTTAGTGTGGGCCAGAATATCGGACCTTTAAAAGGAGACTCTCTAAAAATAAATTGAGAGGTGTGCGTCTCAGAAAGGACCTAAGCCTAGTTGCATAAAATCAACCCTGAATGTGGCTAAGTAGGCCCATTTCTTTTTCAGGGAGGTGAGCTGCATTTGATACACTGCCTGGGGGGAAACTTGTAGAGAAAAGTAGGAGCCAGCCTGGAGTAAGGCCTCAGTGTATTTATTGGACTAAGGAACCCCATCTTAAATATCTTAATGACACATGGTTTCCAATGTTTTTTTTTTTTTTCCAGGAGAGTGGTGCTGACATGACCAAGAGTTTTTAGGAAAAGAGTAAGGAATGAAACAGAAATACTATCTTTGTGACAAATACAACTTTTCAGAAATTTTCATTGTTACTGTTTATAAAGAAAGTACAAGGCGTTGTTTTAAAAAATGCAAGCAATTCAGCAAAGTATAAAAAAGGAAATAAAAATACCTGGAAGTCTCACCATCCACAATTTTGCATTTAGTGTTCCCAAAACCCTCAACATGATCACATAAACATATATTATAATTTTGCAAAAATGGAATCATCTTACACGTTCAGGTTTGACAAATGCTTCCTTCGTTTAACAATATGTTATGAATTTTTTTCCATAACAACTAGCTTACAGCTATCTAATTCTTTTAAATCAGTACATCTGAACCTGCAGTTAAACTTTCACAGCACACTGAAATTATGTTGAGCAAAAAAAAAGAAAAAAGAGCAAAGAAAAGGATATACTCACTGTGCTTTGAACGCCTTTTGAAAATATTATTATTAATGATCTCTAAACATTTTCAAGGCACACCTAAGATCCTCTTATGGCACACCGGCTGAAAAGAGCTGAAAATCTCTGTTCAGTAAGCCGTCACACTATCGACGGGCCAGCGAAGGGTATAGCCGTTCTTCATCTTTATCATCTTTTGTGCATTTAGCTTTTGTAAACACTTCCCTAATCCCTGTCTCTTCTAACCCTCTGGCCATTTCTGTCAAATGTTATTTATGAATGTGTTTATGAGTGCGATCTCTATGACAGCAGAGATTGTGTTCGTTTTATTTACTAATAATTATCTAGAGCAGCAGTTCTCGACCTGTGGGTCTCGACCCCTTTGTAACAATGAAAATACATCGTGGCATTAGGAAGGTTGAGGACCACTGGTCTAGAAGGAAGCACAGTGTTGGCGTGCAGTGGTTCCTCAATAAATATTTGCTAAAAGTGCATATATTTTGATCAAAAATCTTCTAAATAAAAGTTGTGAGATATAATAAGCTGTTCAACACATTAGTAATCAGGGAAATGAATATTAAAATCCTAGCTGAGATATCATTTCATCTGCCTCTGACTGGCACAGATGCAGAAGCCTGACACTATCAAGTGTGGGTCAGCACATGGAACAACAGGAACTCCCACGTGTTTCCAGGGGGAGTATAAATGGGTGTGCACGTGAAGCAATAGGCACTCCCATGTGCTTCCGGTGAGGGTGTAAATGGGTGAGCACAGGGAACAACAGGAATTGCCATGTGCTTCTGGTGGGGGTGTAAATTGATATTGTGGAAAACAATTTGGTACTGCCAGTATCTGTGGGGCATGTTTTCAACAATCTAGCAGGCAGTTCCACTCCTGGGTATAATTCTCACTCCCAACTATAAAACCCTCGCACCTGTGCACCAGAAGCTAGGTCTACAGCCACTTAAGGTGGCATTTCAGGATTAGCACAAAACAGTGTGCAATCCAAATGCCCATCCATGGGAGAACGTGTTCTATAACTCACATAATATTCAGAAAATAGAAAACTTCACAGCAGTGGAAATGACACAGCTGTATCCACAATTTGTGTGTGTGACTCTACCCTGAGCCCAAGGAGGCTAGAAATAGATGGGCTTGCAGCTCTGCAAACACAGGAAAAAAGAGAGAGCAGCAAGAGGCTGAAGACAAAGGAAACAAACAAACAAAAAATACATCCCTGCAAATGTTTCATGCCACCAAATGGAACTAAATAACAAATCTAATTAATGAAAATCTTGAAGATGATTAAACGATGAAAGAGAGAAGAAGGGCCCAATTCACAACGGCCAGGTCGTGGACGCAGCCTGAATGCGCATCAACCCATGAATGGATGAACAAATTGTAGTATATGTGCACCAGGGAATACTGTGCAGACATAAAAAGAGGGAGACTTCACATCTTTTACGTTTACCTGGATGCAGCTGGAACATATTCTTCTTAGTAAAGTATCTCAAGAACAGAAAAATTAGAGAGATGAGAAGGGATATTTCTAAGGTAGGAAAACAGAAATAGTTACAGGAACTGATAAAATAGAAACGTCAAGAATAAGAAACAAGAATGAAATTTAAATCAAAGGAGTGGCTCAAAAGAATCTCAATGAAGGCAGAGGAAAGAAAAGAGGATTAAAGCAATTTGAGAGAAGATGACAGTTATCAAGAAAAGGCAAAGATGATCCAGTCTAAGGATAACTGGGAATATCACTGAAGGCAGGCAGGATAGAAGAAGGAAAAGAGGGAGGAAGAGAAAGGAAGTGAGGATGATTTTAGTTAATATGGCACAGGAAATTGTCCCGAAGTGAAGGAAGAATAACTCTGTCAGAAGAACACCTTGTGTTCAGGAGACTTTGTCAAAATGTTCTGTGCCAAGACATAGCTTAGTTTTGCTTTTTTAATCTCAAGGATCAATAAAAAATATTTTAGGCATCTAAGAAGAAAAAGGAAATCACCTGCCAGGGGAACAAACCTGGTTGACCCCAAGTTTCTCCCCAGCATCATCCAGCGCCAGAGGACAATGGAAAAAACATTTACAACGTTACAAGGAAAAGAAAGTAGGATGGAAGAATTATACCCAGCCAAGCTGTTGTTCAAGTAGAAAATCAAAAGGCACATAGTCCCAAATGTGAAAAAAAAAAAAAAAAAAACAGAGGGAAAATCACCCATGAGCCTTTCTTAAAGAAATTGCTTGACAGTGAAATCCAGTCGACCAAAAACATAAATTGAAATACAGAACTCCGAGAGAGACAAACTGTGGGAAGCGCTGAGCTAACTGATGCACGTTAAATTCATGTAAATATAGGACAAAGTCAAACAACAAGGGGAATTGTGGTTACTGAACAAAATATAAATATTATAAAATTGACTAAGGACAAAGTATAAACAGCAAAAATTGAGAGGTGGGGGAGACACAAAGGCCGGTCCCTTGGAATTTCGTAATCCATACTGTCTGTAATTCAAACATCCTTCAAACACAGTCTACATTTTCCAGCTCATAATGGCTTTTTAAATCTCTTTTCTTACCTAAAGTCTCTGTGGGCTTAAGAGCAAGGAAGATACAGCCATACTGGTTGGGCCTAAATGTGGCCCCAGTACTTACTGGTAGGTTGGTCAACCCTTCAAGCCTCAGGTTCCTCAACTTACCACTGGGCTAATAGTAGGGCCTAACTGCAGTTGCTGTGAAGACCAGACAGAACACCTGGACAGCATCTAAAACACTGCCTGGCATCTAGGAAGCTCATGAAAGGATTACTTATAACAGTGACCATATGCCGGTGATCACGGCATTACCTTTCATCAGGTAAATTTAAGGAAATTCAAATTAAATCTGTCTTACGCATGCTTTTTTATTTATTTATTTATTTTTAAGAAACAGAATCTCATTCTATCGGCCAGGCTGGAGTGCAGTGGAGTGATCTTAGCTTGCTGCAGCCTCAAACAATCCTCCTGCCTCAGTCTCCCAAGTAGCTGGAACTACAGGTGCTAAATATGTTTTATTTTTTAAAAGGAGCATAATTCTCTTCTTATAAAATTACTTCTACCTATGTATCCACCCATCCAACCCCTCTACAGCCATCCTTCTATATATGGAGGAAGGGAAGTCTAGAATTATGTTCACCAACTGTTGCTTTGATTATTTCTAGGTGGTGGATTGTGAATAATTTATTACTTTCTTCTTTGTACTTTTCAGAATTGCTTACATTTTTTTGTATGTTCATGGATTTTATAATGGTCTGTTTTTAATGAAAGTAATAAAGACATTAACAACAACTAGAGAAAACAAGTGTTACAAATTTACCAATAGACTTTAACACGCTCACTTCTTATCAATACTGGCTTTGCTAGTTTTTTCCTCATTGACATTTTTCCACTGAAACTTTTACCATTAGTAATTTATAAAAATTCTATGTACATAGTAGGTTAGGAACAATTACGATTTAACTGTCACTTATGTAGCACATGTTTTCCCAAGTTTATCATATGTTTATACAAAGTTTTGCTGTATGAAAGCTTTTTCTCTTTCATGTAGTCAAACTTATCAGTCTTATTTTTAATGGTGTTTGGGTCTTAGTTCATGCTGAAAAGAGATTCTAAATTTCAAGATAGAAAAAATTTTCACTCACATTATTTTTGGTTGCAGCCTTCATTGTTGTTTGGCGGGTCCGGGCTGGATTCGAACTCATCAGCTCAGGTGTACATAGCTGGCGCCTTAGCCCCTTGAGCCACAGGCACTGAGCCCACTCACATTATTTTTAAATTTAAATAGTTGATGGATATAGAATTTATTTTGGGTAAAGAATGGAAAGCTATAAGCTTACTTTTCCCAAAATGGCTGACTAGTTAATTATTTCAATAATGACCGAATAATCCACTCCCTGTTCCCATTACACTTTAATGAAATGCCTCATATCATAGGTTAAATTCACATATAAAAATGGGCTCATTAGCCAACTACCATTTTTAATCAATCTGAATATCCATCACTGGACCAGTGCCATATTGCCTTAATTTTTGTATCTTTATAAACTATTTTATATGTGATAAAATAAGTCTCCTATTATAATTTTTCAAAAGAAAAAATCCAAGTCCAGATACAGTGAGAGCAGGCAAGGATTAGAGAAGACCTGCCTCTTCATTTATTGAAGTTTTCCTTTATGCAACTCAATAAAGTTGCATCATTTCTTTATAGAAGTCTTATGCTACATATATTTCTTATTAGCATCAATATATAAGCAGCACAGAGGGCACCCTTAAAAACTAATTTCCCATCACCATCGCTCTTAGTAGTAGTACTGTTACTATTGCTAATTTTACAAGATGAAATAAGTCTCAGGGTTTGAGGACATGTAGGAAGAATCAAAACAAATCTTAGCAATAATGTCCAGAGTAGACCTTAGCTTTTTTTTTTTAGAGACAGAGTCTCACTTTGTCACCCTTGGTGAACTGCCGTGGCGTCACAGCTCACAGCAACCTCCAACTCCTGGCCTTAGGTGATTCTCTTGCCTCAGCTTCCCGAGTAGCTGGGACTACAGGCTCCCGCCACAACACCCAGCTATTTTTTTGTTGCAGTTCAGCCAAGGCCAGGTTCAAACCTGCCACCCTCGGTATACGGGGCCGGTGTCCTACTCACTGAGCCACAGGTGCCGCCTTAGACCTTAGCTTTTTAACAGTCGTCTATTTTGCTGTGTTTAGACTGTGGATAACTGTGGCTTTAGGAAGACATTCTTACCTCTTGGCAAAAGGCCCTCCCAAGCTCATCTAGGGAGTAGTTTTTCCAGACATCTTTAGATGACATGTAATTGAGTAAATGCTCCTTTTTGGGACTTTTGCCTTGTTGATGTTCAGGTGAGCCATCTATTAAAACAAAATACCTTTAGCTTATTAACATCGTCAAAGGCAAATTTAAATGCTGTTTCCTTTTAATCATCACCTGTCTGGCAAAAATTAAGACTTGAACAAACCCCTCCTTGGCTCTTCGCCTTTTTACCTACTTGCCCTGGTGGAGGAGGCCTGTTCGCTGTCTATAGAGAACGTACCTTGCTCTGTAAACCTGTGTCTAGCTCTTACTCCATGTAAGCCTACCTTCTCTTCCTCAATGAACTTTGTTCTATACTTGGCCTTAAAAAAAAATTTGAATAAACCAAGAAAATGATGACCCATCTAATAAATGATGTTGAAATGACTGGATGAACATTCCAGAAAAAATAAAATTAGTCTCCTACTTCCAGTGTTACTCTAGGAGAAACCCTAGACAGACTCCAACAGACATTAAATAGAATTTAAGAATCATAAAAATAGTAGTAGAAAATCAAGGTGACTATTACATAACACATAGTTTTTGTGTGAGATGGCCTTCCTTGCTGTGAAGAAACCACTAAAGCCAGAAAAGATTTAAATAATGGATAGGACTGAAAATATAAGTACTTAATTTTTATTTGATTAAAAGAAATACACAAATAACAATAAAAAAATGAGTGGGAGAAAACTATTTTTTTTTTTTTTTTGAGACAGAGTCTCACTTTGTCACCCTCAGTTGGGTACCTGATATCATAGCTCACAGCAACCTCAAACTCTTGGGCTCAAGTGATCCTCTTGCCTCAGCCTCCCAAGTAGCTGGGACTATAGGCATTTGCCACAACGCCCAGCTATTTTTTGGAGATGAGGTTCTTGCTCTTGGTCTCAAACTCCTGAGTGAAGAGGTCCACCCCCCATGGCCTCCCAGAGTGCTGGGATTACAGGCATGAGCCACTGCACCGGCTAGGAAAAACTATTGTTAACGTACATGAGAAATACAGATCCGTTTTCATAATACATGAGTAGGTCTTAGGAATCGATAAAACAAAGATGAATAAAACAGTAGATTAAGGTTATAGACAGGTAATTCACTTAAAAAGAACTTTAAAAAATCCAATAAATGTAGGAAAAACTGCTCAAACTCACTGGTAATTTTAAAAAGTTAACATCTTTTATTCTACCTGCCAAATAGACAAGGCTTAAGAGGAAGGATAAGAACCAGTCTGGTTTGTGTTTTTAAAAACTGGTATTTCTGCATGGAGTTAAAAGAACATTCTCTTTATTAAAGTATCTCGAGAATAGAAAGGGAAGCACCCTAGGTACTCAATACTAATGTGAAATCAGCAAATGAACAACTATAGGCCCACGTGAGAGAAAAACATAATTAAATTCAAGTGGGGAGGAGGGGAGAGGGCCCAACAAGCTCCCGCCTCATGGGTACAGTGTAGGGCATTTGGCACACCTCCTGGGTAAAGGACGCAGCTACAACTCAGATGCTACCTAACAAATGCAAACAACGTAACCCAATCTGTACCCGTATATTAATCCAAAATTAAAAACAACAACAATAACAAAATCCCTGGTAGTTGAATATATAGAAAGTACCAAAAACATTTTAAGAAAGGAAAAGCAGCATTTGAATTGTGATAATGTTTGTTATGTTGCATATTTTATCTTGTATCTCTTGTAATTGCAGAAGTCAACAATGACTTGGGCATTACAATTTTAATACCGTTTTTTCTACTCTTAAATGTATGTATGTATTTTTGACACCTATTGTATTTAAATTCCCTTATTATAGAACTTTTTACTCCCGGAATAATAGGGCTATTCAAGAGATGAACATGCATAGTTCATAAGACAAAAAAATTGAAACAATCTAAATGCCTATTAATAGAAGATGGGTTTTATAGATTAATGGTTCATCAAAACTATGAAACAAATAAATACTACCCAGACATTAAAAATAAAGATGTATGCCTAAATTAATGCATATGGGAAATTTTTCTTGCTATATATTATTTCGTAATTTTAAAAAGAACAATTAGCATAATTTAATTTTCATTTTAAAACATTTTCTATTTCAAAATATTACGGGGGTACACATGCTTTTGTTTTTGCTGTGTCAGGGTTGTAAGTGTGCCCATCACCCAGACATTGTTCCCTGTGTCTGTCAGATATCACCCCTCTTCTCCCCCTTCTCCCTGCTTGATTTCCACTGAATTTCACTTCCCTCTGTGTAGGTGTGTCCTCATCAGTTTCAATTTAATACCAAGTACATGCATATATTTGTCACTCTTTAGATGCTTCACTTAGGATAATGGTCCCCAGTGCCTTGTGGACAGCTTTTCTCTCTGTAGCTGGTTGGGAGAGATCGCAAAGGGGGCCTCTAGGAAGACTTGTCTCGTGAGTTTGCGGAGGGCAAACAGAGCTGCAGTTATGCAAAGAGCCACGTCACCACAACACCATCTCCC